>JAQQPU010000651.1:0-12165 GCA_029168905.1 Artemia sp. Kazakhstan ARC1039 | reverse complement strand
CCCCCCCCCCCCCACCCCACCCCTAGAATATTTGGCTGACTCGTAAAAACGCAATTAAAATGCATAAATGCACATTTTTAGTGCTTTTTAAAAGTTGTTTCTCTACTCCCCCCCCCCCGAACAAAAATCCTGGTATGGCCCTTGTTATTATATAGAACGAAAAGTCTTATGAATTAAAAACTTCTCGTTGAGACTATTACCTAAAAAGAAGGGAAAAAAGAGAAAAAATGGCAAATCTTGAAGAAGTATTCAAACGAGAAGTATTCTTGAAGAAAAAATTTAGAGAAGAAAGTCCATAAATTATCTTCAGGTAACAAAGAATTGGATGCAACAGCAAAGGTTAGCGTCCCCAATAAGCGTACCTATATTATTAAAAAAAATGTACCTCTGTTTGATTTATTACAATACCTCTATTTAGACAGTTGTTTTATCATTGAAGTACAAAGACCATCAGGTACGCACGCAGGAATTTGTTTCGGGGGAAGGGCAAATCCTTCAAATCCTTTGAGAAGTATCAGACAACTATTGGGAAAAAAATTGTGAGCTTTCGGGGCAGGGGGGGGGGGTGAGGTCCGGAGTCCCGCCTTCCCCTCTGTGCGTACCAGAAGGCCATCAACAAAAAATAAAATCGCCCCTTGGACCCTTCTTGAGTTCCTTCAAACCAAGTAACCGCACTTTTATGAGGTTTTTCTTTTAATCATTTCAAAATTAATAAACATTAAGGCAGCATCATATTTGTGTCAGTGGTGCCACGTTGAAATAAGCAAAATTAATTGGTTAAATCCGACAACGCTTTTTGTCAATAAAAATTTAAGAATTAAAAATCTGTTTATTCCCAAAGACATCCGCAGCTTCAAAGGAAAGTTGCACCTTCTTAAGGTGTGTAGTGTCAACTTTGCTAGCAGATTTTTATTAATTTTTCGTGTTTTTTTTTGCTGTTTTTTTTTGGTGCATGGTACTACCAAAAAACTGCATAACCGAATATGGGGTTCTTTTCCTTACAAATTGAATTCCTGGTTTTTCCTTAATCAGTAGCTTCAACTTAACCTATTAAAACTATCTGATTTTATTTCAACTGTCCTTGGTACATTCAGCGCAAAGTAAAAACATCCTATGTTGCTATGGGTGGAGAAGTGAACTAATAAATGACGAAGATGACGAGTTCAAAAGCATTGTCGAGAGAATGTATCAAGCAGTTTCAAGTAAAATAAGAAATTTTATGGACTTTCTATAAATTGAAAATTAATGCCATTTAACTAATTTAAACTTTGCTCATTAAATCTAAGTTAAAATTAATTAAGGAATATATTTTTAAGACAAGACTACCTCATTTAATTTTCTAGACAGCTTTGATTTTCCTGTAATATTTTGTAAGACAATTGAAGAAAATGTTTTCTAATGAAGATGTAGCTCGTTTTACCACCTCATGACTGTCTCAGAGCACCACTTCTGCTGACGAAGGTAATATCTTCCGCGACGCCGCGTCTCTTCGGGTGCCCATCTCTTGGTGCACACGATTTTCGAAAGTGGGCAACTCATTGATTCTAATCCATCAGCGACCGTCTCTAAGTCGGTACGAAATTCCCCAGGAAGTTTTTCCTTCATGATAAGATTTTTGTCCATTTGATAAATCACCCAAGTTTTGGATTAGCTAAGACAAAACACTTTACGCTTTGTAATTGGTGAACAGCTTGAAGTGTAATTAGAATTCCGCTTACTTTTTATGTCTGTGTTTTTGTGTTTTTTTTTACAAAAAAAAGTTTAATAATGAATGGTTACACCGCGAAGAAGCATCAAATTCACAAAACGACATTTTGTAGAGAATAAAAGTGACAGTAGTTTACTAATTTTCTCAATGCTAATGAGCTTGAATGCTGATTATATGTTTTTCAAGATTTTTCCCTTTTCCAAATTTCTTTCCTTTTTTGGTCTTTCTTGCTTATTTGGGTCGCTAGATAATTCGAAGTTGAATGTATTACTCAAAATGCTTTATATCTCCTTTTTTTTAATTGCAGAAGTAGTTGATATATATAAAACTTTGATGAAATCAAGATTGCGTTTGTTTTCCTTAAAGGCAGACAGAAATCTTAAGGAGGCCCTGGACGATTAATCATTTTTATCAAAAGTTTCCGTCAATCCATTGATGTGTGCTTCAATCAATCTTCAATCGAGCCTTCAGCCCCTCAATCGTGACCAAAGCTAATTTAACACTGCTTTTAGTCAAGATAATTGAGTCATTCAAACTTTCTATCAATCACCGTCAACGCTTGGCTCAAGCGTTAAACAGGTTCCTAGAAGGCCAATCATACTTGAGTCAATCGATTGACGAAAGCTTTTGATCAAAATGATTGACGGTCTAGGGCCTCCTTACTCATAAAAGGAACTGTTCGTTAGCACTAATTGAAACGCCAGAATGTATTTTTTTGTTATTTTGCTCTCGTGCAAAACTTAGTTGGTTAATATTTCCAGGCCCTTCTTTACAGGCCATTGAGCCTTTGGGAAAACAGTAACATGTCATATTGTATGTGTATTTAACACGTAAATCTTATCAGCGTTTACAGCTGTTGCTGCCGAGAGTGGCGTAAATAGCGTAAATGCGTTCCATCTAGCGATAGTGGGATAAACCGCACTGATTAATTTCTTGCCATTACACCATCGGAAAAAGCAAGCTTTAATTGTATTTGTGATCAGCGTAAAATGTTTTATTACACCCAATTATATTTTTTGAAAGGAAACTTTTGCCGTTGTTAAATTCCGTTTAGACATCTTGAAAATTGTTTTCAGCCGTATATGTTCTTTAATCGGTACCAATTATTTGCTATGAAAAGTATCCCCTTCTTCGTCTGATTATTGAACCACCTAAATAAATTTTGGAGCCCTCAAAATGAATTTTATTGGTTTTTTTTTCCAAAATTTACTTCATAAATTTGTAGAGTTTTGACATCTTTTATTCTTTTATTGAAGAAGATAACTTTTTTATATTAAAAAAGAAAAAAAAAAGAAAATACATGTCAATTTTTGTCTACTATCAACGATAATAGCTTGAAATGAAGCCGGTACAAATTTATGCATATTTTTTCCAATAAAGTAGTCAAGAAAACCATTTTACTGTATATTTGAGGTACTTGTGCCTTATATCCGACACACGAAAGAAGTCAAGTTTGGTTAATGCTAATAAAATAAGATAAAATTTGATGAAAATATAATAGCTTAGAAACAAATTTGGGCTATATATTTGCACATTTGGGGGGAGGGCGGGAGGGGGGGGGGGTAAAGCATAGCATATATTAAATACGTAACCTAACCTAGCCTAGGTACCTTTCCCTCCCCACATCCCTCCCCTAAACCTTAAAAAACAACAGTTTAAATATGGTAAACGCAATAAGAAATCGCGATCCATTTATCCATTGCAAATACCCGTTTGACTGGTTTCCTGGAGTATTTCCTTGTATAGTCTATACCGCTGTGTAGGATATGATGCACAAGTACCATATTTTATTTTGTATATTTATATATTTTTTATAATATGTATTTTATATCTCTATTTTTGGTGACAAATTTATTTTATTAATGATTTTTTTATTATTTTGAAATATCATTAAATTACTTTAGGCTTACTATAAATATTGTATTAACTTATTTTAGTAATGAATATTATTAGTATTATTAATGATATTAATAACAATTTATTAAATTTTTTAAAATAAAGATTATATTTTTTACATAATATTTTTATGTTTGTATATTTTTTTAATCTCTCTCCGTGGCAAAATAATAACTTTTTCTTAGAGACAAAAATAAACCTCTCTCTTTTCTTTCTGGGATAATGCAAAAGAGACACTTAGGATAATTAGATGGGACTCTAAAGTGGTATGTTTATAAGTATTCTATACTGATTAAGCAAGGGTCCCTGTTATTCCCCCTCTTTAAACTTTTTTGTAGATCGAAGAAGCTCCCCAATTTTCCCTGATAATAAAAACTGCATGACACCTTTTTCATATTTTTCTTGAATATAACTTTTTAGATATAACTCTGAAATTCGTCGTCTTTATATGGTGTGTGATATTTAGTTTATACACATAGGCTATGGTTTATTTATGGTTTATAATTATGGTGTGTGATATATGGCTTTAAATGGTGTATAGTCTTTAAAGTGCTACAGCAAATTTCAAAAGTTCAAGGAATAGAAAGAAATGGGGGGGGGAGCTCTTGCATTTTGTTATATTTTCTGGGAAAATTGGAGTGCTTTCCCATTCTCTAAAAAAGCTCAAAGAGGGGGAATAGCAGGGACCCTTGCTTAATCAGTCCTGAATGATTATAAACATACCACTTTAGAGCCCCATCTCAGGAGAGCCAAAAATGCGGAAAAATATATTTTGGCTTTTTCTTATTGTTTTTAATAACAAGTTGGTAAGAGGAAGGTTTTTTGAGGCGTCCAAGATACGGCGAAAATAATTTTGATATGAGAATATCCGGTTTCCAAATAACAAACAACAAAAGTACAAATATAAACCTGTTTTTGCTCCCTCAATTGTTAATAATTTTCTATTTGTGAAAAATTGTAAAATACGAAAATTTTTACCTAATAATTCCCGGAAACGTCTGTATTGGGCGAGATATTTAAAGATGGGGCAGTGTGCTCATCAATGCAAAGCTGAGATTCAAAAACGTTTTTCAAACTACAAAAGAACTCTTAGGATGCCATACAAAACTGCAAAACGGAACAGAACTACACAGTTTTTGAATTCGTCATAATAAGATAAAAGGTTAAAAAAGTTAAAAAATTTATTTGATTTTATTGCTTATAAGGAGAGAGTCTGAACTTCCAAATATTACCTCTTGCTCATTCTCAAGATAAATTTTGTTTTCGCTAAATTTCGCTAAAATTCGCTAAATTTTGTTTGAAATGCTTCCTTATTGAAGATTCAGTTTTTATGTGTTTTTCATTTGTTCTTTTCGTATTTCCGTTATTTCTTTGTTGCTGCTGTGGAATGCTCTCAGGGGTGAGATCGGAATATGCAGCGTTATTTTCATTTTTCTAAATCGTTGATCTTAGAAAATTCTCGTTTTCGTTGTTGGTTTCGAATTACAGGATATTTGACCAATTATTAAATATATATATGGATTATTTTAGTATTCCAACTCTAAATAAAGGAATGAATAGAAGGTTTTCAACTTATGATCAACTTATGACAACTTATGATTAAAAAAAAAAAAAAAAAAAAAAAAAAAAAAAATTCCAGACTTGACATTGGCAGCATTTAAGAAAGCAAACAGGCATGTGTTTATCTAAACAAGAAAGAAAAAACTATGCTTAGTTTCAGTGTTAAAAGTGTTTATTAAGCATAAAGGAAGGGAAATAGTTGTTCCGCTTCTAACTAATCTTTGAAGCTGAAGGTAATTTCTCATTTAAATAATTGAAGTAAAATCAAGAATAAGATAAAATAATAACTTCACTATTTCCTTTTCAAGTAAGAAGGAAAATATTGAAGACTTTCCAGGCTTCAATTAAATGAACAGGTCACAACCATGATGGCCAAATCTTTTTTCGCAAAAAAAGTTCCTTGCTTTACAATGAAAAATGTTTTTTACATTAGTCACTAAAGGATAAAAACTAAAACCAAAGATTTTAAAACCGTAAACGAATATATAACCCCATAGTAAATGAAACAGGGAGGTTGTTAATATAAAAATACGTTTGCGCGACCGCTGATTTAGAAAAAATAAAGTTAGAAAATGAAAAAAAGTAGGGGTTAGAAAATTTGATCAAGAGAAACTTAATTGTTGCTAATTATACAACAGTTTGTTATGCATATATCGATTTATAATGGCTTATTTAAGTTGGAAAATAATGTCGAGAAAAAACAGTTGATAATCTCTTTAGAAATATATTATGCTATCCAGAGCCGATCCAGGTCAGCTACCCCGGGCGCCAATGCTGGGGGTGGGGGCTAGGGGATTTCCCACTCTGATCAAAATGCTCACTTTGATTCGGCCTTTTCTTGCTTATATTTGGGTTGGGAAGGGGAGGAGGTTTAATTAATTTTTCACTAGACACAACCAACCCTAGGAACGGCTGTGATACTATCCCCTTGTTCCTCAAAATATTGGATTAAAACCAGTTGTATTTTATAGGGCTCACTGTACCGATCATACCCCCCAAACGTTTCGGAAAGTGTTGACACACCAGAAAGATGTGATAAGCCTCCCAGACGAATGATCAATTTGCCTCTTGAGCCAGTCACACCAACAACAACAACTAACCGCTACAACAAAGACTCTGCAAAAGAAACCTTTGAAGAAGAGACAAACATATTACAGCAAGACAAAAGTGACGTTGATGATTTCCATAGAAACGGAATTATCTATAGGAATCAGTATGAACGATGGGGCCCACGGCAAGAATTGTCCGATTATTATGATAATAATTTAAGCAGTTTCAGGACAAGCAGTGTTACCCCTATGCAAGGGTTTCTATGTTGCCCCTATGTGGGTTTGACAGTTCTTTTAATTATGATGTTCATTGCAAGATAGTAGTACAATATGATTTAGTGCAATGAAATTTTTGTATACGTGACGGCTTGTACTGTAAGGTGCAACAAGTTTCAAGACCTGCAGTTACCGAGCGACATTTCAGGTCACAAGGGTGAAGAAATCGGGATTAGTATGGCTTGAAAGCTTTGTCCTGGGAAGGATGGTACTCGTTAACACTGCATTTATTTAGTGTTTTTGGCCTGTAAATGTCTGTTATTTCTTGGCCCCCTCTCTCTTTTCTGAGCTGTCGCTGATTCTGGGAGGCTCTTGTAAGAACAGGAAGATAAGTGCAAATAAACATATTTTGAGGGGAAGGGCATTTGAAAAGGCAAGTATAATAGGCGGAATAGGCAAGTTGTGTCAACAATTCAGGAAATCATGAGTAAACCCGTGAAATCTTGAGATCTAGGGGAGTGGGGCGGCAGACCCGAAGGTTACTTCTTAGCCCACCTATAAAAAAGATCATTTGTATCCTTGAATACAACCCCCCTTCAAGTGTGTCCTTCCACTTACATGGACACATGAAAAGGTAGCTTAATATGTTTTTAAATCTAAATTGCTTTATTTGTGTATTGGTAGGTTTTTTCTTATGGAGCTCACGATTAGAATATTTTCCTTTCTTGGTGTAACAGCTTTTTGCTCCAGTTTAAAAACGTTTGTCAAATATTAGTCACTCCGTAAATCATGTTTATCCGTATTCTAAGACAATTATTGATTGACTGAAGTGTCCTTTTCTTTTTTATTTTAAATCTGATTCATTTAGCCCTGGTTTTAGAACTGCCTGAAAACTAAGCTTTTTTTAGGTATAGGCTCCTTTGGAATCTAGTCAATTTAGTTTCCAGTTCGCTTTGTATTGACCCGTTATTTCAATCATCGGAGAGACGAACTTGCAGGGGACTTTCCAAACCGGAACTACGAAGCGTTTGAGAAAATATGACGCTATTTAAAATAAAATACCGTGGTTACGACTGAAATCTTCCGATTTCTACTTAAAACAGATCACTTCCAATTAGTTCTTGAAAGCCCGAACCACAGTTTTGATGTGATCTACATCGAATGATTACTTCTTAATATTATACCGAATATTTGCTTCGCAAGTCTAAATGATTTTAGTACTTAAATGGTAGAATGATTAATATGTTTGAAGTATTTATTAAGTGTTTTAAAATACAAATAAAATTTTCCAGTATAAGGATAGTCAATTATACCTTTTTACTATTAATTGTAGAAATCATGTATTGATCAGAGTATTGCGATATACTTTCGGAAGCAAATAACAGCAAAAATATTGTAAAAACAGGAAAAGATCGAATGTTCTCGCGTTAGTGGGAAGGTCGGCAGTGGTGTCAAAAAATGTCTGTTAATTATTTTAGAGTAATACAAGAAAATAGGAATGAATTCTTTTTGCTAAAACCCTACAAGGACAATGTTCTTTACCTTTGTTCCCTGTGTGTGGTTAAATCCTTAACGTTATAAAATCTACCTTTATTGTGTGTAAGCGTTGGTAACTCAAGAGAAAATTCGTTTATTTTTATGTATTAATTCACCAAAGTTGTAAAACTAGCTTACAAGCCCGGCCTGCTCAGTAGATAAAGTATCAGAGTTCATATCTCTGGGTCATGGATTCCAAATCGACGTTAAATGTTTTTTTTTCTGTCGTTAAGAAATAAGCCAATAATCATTGGTTGAAAAATTCGTGGCTGGCCTAGGAGCTGAACCCAAGATCCTCCGGTGACTAGCCGGAACTTAAAACCCCGGATCAAGGTGCACACCTGGCGTTTTTTTTTTTTCATAATTTATATTGTAAACTTCGTTGTTGGGAGAGTAAAGTTGTTTTTTTTGTCAATTTTGTTTTCTCAATTTTTTCAATTTTTTTTTTATTAATATAATTTCCACAAATCAGTTGTTAGTCTTTTTTTTGTGCATCAAGGTATAGCATCTGGCCAACATGTACATATCTTGAGTTCAGCTTAGAGGTATCCAGCTTGTATCCTGGAGGGAAGGGGTGGATTCAACCTAAAATTCAAGAAAACCTTTAGTATATCTAATAGGGTTCAACTGTCAAGCTGAAGGACTCTATTAGAAACTGCTTGCTGACTGGAATTGGTTTACTCACCGGACATGAAGATCATCGTACTATTAAGCTGCACAGGCTGTTAATTTTCTTTTATCAACAGATTATTTTTAGATTTCCTTGAATATATGTGATATTGACTTAAAATAATATTATGTTGCGTTTGTATATTATCATGTACAGATTTAATTTTTTACACATATAAATAAATGATTCTATGTTCAAGTACAATTTGTTTCAGAATTCAGAAAAGAAAAAGGTATTATTTTTCAGCTAGATATTTGCAGTGGAAATTTCATAAGGACAAAGTATAAACAGTTCAAAGTAAAAGTACTAATGTACAATTTCGTTATTTTGTGGAATTTTGGCTCAAAAATATCATGGATCAAATTGGGTCAGTTACTGATCGAATTCCCCTAACGTTGGAATGGACACTCGCCAGGGCAAAGGAAAAACAGTCAATTTTTTTTTAATGAAATAGCAGAGACAGGTAAGTCAAACAGAATAGAATAGAATTTATTTGCGCTAAAGGCCCATAGGTCATGGCAAAAGAGATAAACAAAGAACCATTACAAATAAATTGCACATAACCTAACATAATCCTACAGAAATCTACTTCTATAATTCATCGCGAGACGAAGGAATCGTGCCAAGCTTCTGATACCCATAAATCACTCATCCGCACGCACATTCACCAACCACTCAAAATCGTAAACCCCCCTACCAAACACTTCCAGTCTGCAATCACTCAGCTCCTCACATTCACACATAAAGTGATACACGCTCTCATCTAAACCTCCACACATAGGACAAAAATAAGGACCAGCCTTTGACTTTTCCCTCCCGATAAACTTTCTTCTTTGGCCCAGTGGCAAACTATCAGCCCTCATTTCAATTAATAACTTTATTTCATTTTTATTCAAACCCACCTTAAAAAATAAAACTTCACCCCAAATCTCCTTCGACCGACAATAAAGCCGCAGTGAATTCGAAATTGAACGCTGGGCCTGCCATGCCTGTATTTCTTGGTCCTGTAAAATCCTTTCAACTACTCTGCTTACTTGATCCCCCATATTCTCGAGCCCTAGGCCATCCCCGCACATATGGCTTAGTCCTCAGTGATCTAATACACTCTTAATTTGGCACGGCCATCCCCTACCTGAGCGGCCCTTCAACATTTATAAGTAAGCAGCCTTCATCACCCGCACCCTAGGCATCACGAAAATTTTTTCCCAAAGTCTAACCATGTTAACTAGCCTACGACTTCTTAAAGAAAACAAACCTAAATCACCTCTTACTACTAAACTATTTGTGTGCTTACTTATCCCTAGCCACCTCTTATAATATCCTAATTGCACTGTTTCTAGCCTATCACCCTTCACATACCCCCAAACCTCAGAATTTTAGCCCTGAAAACCTCTTTAACTACTTGTATCTTTTTAATATCCCTCAGCTGACTTCTTAATACCATAAAACAACATGCCTTACCTTTTCCGATCCTACTTTCTATATGGGTACTAAATAAATTTCCTCTCGCCTTAAACTTAACACCTAAATATGACCATTCCTCCACTAATCTAACCCTTTTACCCTTAAAACTAAAATTAACATCCTCCTCAAGTCTACCACATTTACGGAATACTAACACTACGGTTTTATCCAAATTTAGTTTAACTTTTTCCTATCCAAATAATCACCTAAAATATCAAGTAATTTCTGAAGGTTCCTTTGTGAATCGGCAACCAAAACAATATCATCTGCGAACAACATCATACAAATTAAAACGATGTCTAAACTCACCATTGGCGCCTCCTTCTTTTCCATAAACGCCACTACAGAATTTATAAACAGGGCGAATAATTTAGGAGAAAATGTGCAACCCTGTTTAACACCTTTATATCTTCTAATTACCCTTGAAACTTGCCTACCAACTCTCACAACCACTCTAGTAATCCTATTCATTTGAACTAAAACTAACACAAATGGGATTGGGAGACCTATCTCTAACAAACTTTCCATTAATAGAAACCTACAAACATTATATAAAGCTCCTTTAATAAATGCCATGTATAACCTTCCTTTTTTAGCACTAGTATATTTATTAACTAAAGCCTGCAGAATAAATATATTATCAAGCGTCCCAAAACCTTCTCTAAAACCCGCTTTAACCTCATCTAAAACCTCCCTATTTTCTAACCACCTCCTTAGTCTAAGGTCTAATACCTTACAAAATAACTTCGGTAAACTATTCCCTAAATGAATTCTTCGATAATTATTATGATGAGACCTATCCCCCTTCTTAAATAATGGTATCATAACTGACAAATTCCACTCTTCAGGCCACTTACACGAACTTACCAAAACTGAAAATAAACTAATCAAAATTGCAGCAAAATATGTTTTTCCCCACATCTAAATTTTCATCGGGATCCCATCTGTAATACAGGAATCAACTCAAATATGAAATTGATTAAATGTCTGAAAATTTCATTGACCTAGATCAACTACTTATGTTCAAATATTAGATAAAGTCTGTCTGGAAATCAATTGTAGATCCTAGAGGGACATCATATGATAACCTAAAAAAGTGGGAAATTCTAAAAAAGTGGAAAATTCTATTGTTTCAGCCCTCTCTTAATACAATGCCTACAGTCAACGGCCTGTGTATAATCTTCCCTCCGGGTCATCGCTCAAATTAATCAGGTATGCAATTTTGGTGTGTATTTTTATCGTTACCATTTAACGCCTGAAAAATCGAGCTGAATTACTATGATGCCACGTTTCTTACAGTGCTAAAATTATAGTAATCAGTAGATTTGAAATAAGTGTTCTATAAAATGTATGTTCTGCTACTTCTTTTACGGTTTCATATATAGGATTCACCGTAATTTCCACGAAGATTTTTTCCCGGAAATCAAAATACGCTGAAAATTTGCCCCAGAACATCTCCACATGCCTAAATTTAGTTGGCAAAGAGAAAGTAAGATAAATAAAAGAAATTTTGTATGAGAATTCTGTCAAATCCCCCATTGTAAAAATTCCCCGGGAAAGTTTACTCTCGGAGGTTTACCTCCCCTAAGAAAATTTTCCCCATGGAAACCTGCCCCAAGCACCCCCCCCCCTAAAAAAATGCCTGTATACTTCCCAATAATAAATACTATGTGTAAACAATGGGTAAATTTTATAATCTAAAGAAATATCCCCAGGGGCTGTGGGGTGGGGTCAAGTTATTTCCAAAAGCATAGTTTTGGGACCTTTCAACTATGCTGAACAAAATGGCTATCTCAAATTTCGATAAAAATTTCTAAAAAAAACAGGAAAAAAGGGACGTGTGAGGAGGGCTAGTTGCCCTCCAATCTTTTTGGTCGCTTAAAAACGGGTAGAACTTTTAATTTTCGTTCAAATGACCCCTCTCCTGACATTTTAGGACCATTAGTTCGATACGATCACCCCTGGAAAAAAACAAATATTGATTTTTACGGGGTGTTTCCCTCTTTTTCGAAAATCAGGCAAATTTTCTCAGGCTTGTAGCCTTGTATGGGTAATAATAAGATTAG
>JAQQPU010000650.1:75389-103845 GCA_029168905.1 Artemia sp. Kazakhstan ARC1039 | reverse complement strand
ACCCCCCCCCCCCACACACACACACACACGGCCCTCAGGGTAAGGGTTGTAAGTTATATCCTGGTAAGTTATAAGGTATTTATAGAAAGAGTTTCAGGAACTTCAAAAAGCTCATTCGATTCGAAATTGAAAGGGCTAGTGCCGTTTTTAATAGTCGAAAGTGATTGGAGGGCAACTGACCTCCCACTCATGACCACCATTTTCCCAAACACATCCAATAAAAACTTGGAGATAACTATTTTGTTTAACGTAGTTGAAAGTTCTGGAAATTATGTCTTTGAGGATGACAAACCCCCCACTCTCCTCAGGGCAAGGGTTGGAAGATATGCCCTGGGGCCATATAAGGTTTTTATAGATAGCATTGTCATAGAAACTTCAAAAAGAGCTCACTCAATTGGAAATTGAAAGGGCTAGTGCCTTTTTTAATAGTCAAAAGTAATCAGAGGGATAATCCTCACACCCAACGTCCATCATTTCCCCAAACATTTCCAATCAGCACTTTTATATGGCCATTTCGTTCAGCGTAGTTGAAAGGTCTGGAAATTATGTCTTTGAGGATGACAACCCTCCCCCATAGCCCTCATGACAAGTGTCGTAAGTTATGCCCCTGGGGCACATAACGTTTTTATAGAAAGTTTTGTCGTAGAAGCTTCAAAAAGGGCTCATTCGATTGGAAATTTGGAAATGGAGAGGACTAGTGCCTTTTTTATTAGTCGAAAGTGATTAGAGGGCAAATGTCTCCTTCCACGCCTATCATTTCCCCAAACACTTACAATAAAAATTTTGATATAACCATTTTGTTAAACCTATCAGAAAGGTCTAGAAATTATGTCTTTGAGGATAAAAAAAAATCCCCTGAGCCCCCAGGGCAAGGGTTATAAGTTGTGCCCTGGGGACATATAGGGTTTTTATAGAAATTTTGGTCATATAAACTTCAAAGGGGGCTCATTGAATTGGTAATCAGATGCTCTTGTGCTCTTGTTAAGAGTCAAAGTGATCAGAGAACAGCTACCCTCTCACCCCTACACACACGTCATATTGCCTCGAAATGTGTCTAATAGAAATTTTGAGATAGCCATTCTATTCAAAATAGTCGAAATATCATATAACTAGGCTTTTGGGATTGAAAGAAATCCCAGAGATTAGGGGCAAGGGTTGAAAGTTATGC
The DNA here is from genome assembly GCA_029168905.1 of Artemia sp. Kazakhstan ARC1039. Classification (NCBI taxonomy): domain Eukaryota; kingdom Metazoa; phylum Arthropoda; class Branchiopoda; order Anostraca; family Artemiidae; genus Artemia; species Artemia sp. Kazakhstan ARC1039. Next base: position 102,677 of record JAQQPU010000650.1, on the reverse strand, counting down.
CCAGGGGGTATTAAAGGTTTTTATGGAAAGGATGGTTGTCTAACTTCAGAAGAGGCTCTGTCTTTCTCCCTGAAAAAGACTATGTCAATATGAAACGAACAGAAAATAATCAAAAAAACTTTTTGCACAATATATTTTTTTTCAAAAAAAAGTAAAGAACTCCATTAAACCAAAAATGAACAAAAATAGAATCAAATAATCTACCAAGCATACAACTACCATAAATCACTATCAATAAATAAATGAAACCCAAAACAAACAGAAATTAAAATAAGTCAAACTCAAAACGAGCAGAAATTAATCTGAGTAGGGTTCTAAACCTTATGTTTTCTGAAAGCCAGAATATAATTTGTACTTTACTGAAAAAAGTTCTTTTAAATGTTTTCACTTATAACTTTAAGAAAACAAAAATTAATTAAGATTTTAAGGAATAAATATCAGCATATGTATATTAAACTGACAACGCACATTTTGTTTAGTAAATTCTTTTGAATTTTTTTCAGTAAAGTACAAACTATATTCTGGCTTTTAGAAAGCATAGAGTTTAGAACCCTACTCAGACTAATTTCTGCTCGTTTTGAATTTGACTTATTGTAATTTCTGCTTGTTTTGTGTTTCATTTATTTATTGATACTGATTTGTGGTAGTTTTATGCTTGGTAGATTATTTGATTCTGTTTTCGTTCATTTTTGGTTTAATGGAGTTCTTTACTTTTTTTGAAAAACTTATGTTGTGCAAGAAGTTTTGTTGATTAATAATAAGGACAAGGCGATTCTAATAGTATACTTTGTGTTTCGATCTGACTATATTTTTATGAGTTGGGCCACTGTATTCCTTAGTATGGGACTTGTCGTCTCTTACTAGGCTGCTAGCTACTGCAGCAACCCAGATTTAAGTTCTCAGGCCTCAGGGATAAGTTCTATCAAATATGTAGTATCGCCTTTTGTTAGAATGCTTTGGCATGTGAACGTTTTATGGTGTAATTGTTAGCATTTTGAACTTCGAAATTTGCGATCTGAGTTCAAATCCCAGTGGAACCTTTTTATTACTTGTAGTTTACTTACACTACCATGTAGGTTTTTGCACTAATTATGTCTTTTCAAAATTGAATTAATGACTATGGGCTAGAGTTCGTTCTTTGTTATAAAGATTACAAAAGGTTTTTAAATAAATCAATTTCCTTTCAAATGAGCCATTAAACAGCTCTCTATTATGTTTTAGTGCCGTGATATCTGTGGAGAAAAAAAAAGATGCCGTGTATGCAGAATTCATAGTTCAAGCAAATTTTCTTGGTTTTCAAGCCAATAGATTTTACTCGTTATTCAAGCCGAGGGACGGTAAGTTTCCTATATAGGGGTAACAAACAATTGAAAATCATCCTGTGATTCTGTGTTTTCAAAGTTCGATATCAATCATAAACGACTGAAAACTGCTTTATTTTCAAAAAATAATTTGAGAAGATCAAAATTTTCATGAACACCATGCAGGGCTAGTTCATGAGAACCATACAATAGGATCGCCTGAGCAATCAGTTTCAACATATCTTGGCCCTAAATCCTTTCCTCTTGATCTTACAAATTCAGTTTTTGGTCAGTTGAAATGCCATTTCCTTCTTACATTTTGATGAAAATGTATATTTTTGTATTGCATTAATATAAATATTGTCTTTTGCCATGATATTTTGAAATCAGCACGAACACCTTTAAAGCCACTATGGCTTCAGAACTAAGCGCCAAAGCGACTGATGCTAATCTTTCCTTGTCCCAGACTTGCTGAATCGGATACCCTATTTATGAAATGTTCTCTCTTGAAAGTTTGATGAACAACCATGGATATTTTTTTACCATGTACTTTGAAAACAACAACGTTTAGTGCTTTTCTGGTTTCCATTGCCTACTCGAAAAGCTGTCCATTGTCTACTCAACTGTTGAGCATCAGAATCTGGTCAAATGTTTACATAATTTCAGGTCAAGTTCAAGTATGGTGATTGTGAATGTTAGGAATGAGGATGACTACTGAATGTTGGTATGTTTGAAAAAGGGGTTACTTGCGATTCAGTTGAAAAGTTCCTCTAATATATTTATCATTTACGTCAGAAAGTTGTTCTGACAAATGTGGTTTGCCAAATTGAAGATTTAAAGATTTTTTAGGCGTTAAATCAAATGAAACACATTTCAGTCCTGTGACCAGTATGTCTCATGTGGCTCTCTTAATCAAAACTAATGTCCAATGAGCCTGTATTTTTCTGGCATTCCTCAAGAGTTTGAGAGAGAGAGAGTTACAGTACATACTCCTGGTCAAAATGTGCAACACTTATAAGTTGTTTTTCTTAATAACTTCTGAGGCATTGGAGAAAGGTGATAAATATAGAATCTATGGCTACACTATCTTACAATAATTGAGAGTTAAATAATGTACGTGTTCTAGTTGGATGACAGTTTTACCCACCAAGGGGCATTAAGGGCCTTTAAACCCACCTAAAAGACCAAAATTGACAAAAAAAACAAAAAGAAATATCCTGGAAGCCAATTTAGTCAGCTCCTTGCTGAAATATTCATTTACGCTCTAACCATTGATGCATTACACTTACACAAAGGGTCAATATTCTCACACTGTTTGGGGCACGGTTTGTCTTTTCTTACATTAAAGCATTTTTGATGATCCATATATTTATTGTTCATAACTATTTGTAAAACTAAATTAGTATTACTCACTTGCATACTTTATTATTAGAAAAACGAAATAAAGTTCTGTAGAACCCTGCACATAATTAAGCTCATAAAACAGGTAGGTAAGAACGTGTCGATGGGTATGCGTCCCACCAGATAAGTGACATATCATAAGCTAAGCTGTAGTATATCTCTATCCATTTTTCGCAGTCTTTGTTTTCTGAGTTAACCGGTTAGGCAACTTGAAAGCTTATTCTTTTTTTTAATTTATATTGCTTTGTTTTTTAGAAACTTGTGGCCCTTGTGGAAGAAGGAAAATCTCTGTTCGAGCACAAATTAGAGAAACCTGCGGATGTGATCGACATAGACAGCGTAGAATTCGTCTCCCTGGATGAAAATGTGGACCTAGTAGAAGTTAATGACTTGCCAAAATATGAAACTTTCAGAATGGAAGAAGACTTAGATCCTAAAAAAGTCATTGAAGAATTTCTTGAAGGATATAATGTAGAATCTTTGACGAATCCTGGTTTGGAAAGTCTTGGGCAAGAGGTGAAGGAATGGAAAGGTACGTGGGTGGTCAAGCAAGTGAATATTGCATAGTTTATCTAGTTGTTTTTTGCATAATTAATGCTCTTTGCGAAATTGTATAATTGCAGTAAACTTTAACATATTACTGCAAACTTTGAACAACGGTCTCTATAGATCTTAACTCTCAGGTTGAGAAAGATGAAGTTTTCGTGCTTGGTAGGGGGGTTGCTCATACTGATAATAAACATAAATGTTCTGACAGCCCAATGTGTGTGGATTTATGGTGCCAGATTTCTGGTTATCTGCAATAGAGGATTTTGATAATCAGTATTTCTAGTGGGGCTCTTTTGATTGCTGAAATCCATTAATCCACTAGGGCATGAAACATACAGGTCCCAAACAAGGGTACCGGCAGAAGTTTTTCCGGGGGGGGGGGGGCAAACGCCAAAATAACAGTGGTGGTTGGGTGACAGTTTAGCTGGTTTAGGGCACCAAACTACGACTTTACCCCCAAGAGGACGAATTTGCGATCAATTTAAAATTCTGAGAAGTTAATGGATTTAAAAGTATCAATAACTATATTTTAGGCGTAACACCATAGAAGTAACGCCAAACGGTGGTAGTACTGGATTCAACCAAGATGATTCGCTATATTTGTAATGAAATTAGGCTACGTTTGGTGATTTGTAATTTCGTATCAGCTATAATGAAGGGAAGTGAGTCATTGTTTAAGTGGGGGTAGGGTAGATTCCTATAAAAGTACATTTTAATGGACAAACTGCTTACTCATCCTGAGGCTTCAGATAAATGTTGAAAGAGGTAGGGGGAGTAGGAATTAATTAAAATGTTTCTTAATACAGCTAAAATATTACATTCCCATATCTAAAAGCACATAGTTGGAAATGCCAAGACAGGTCATCATCAGCCCCGCCAGGAAATTTATTTGGGGTGGCAAATACTGCTAGGAACTTAGTTTTCAGCAATTTTAAATTGTAACATTTTTCTTTTTCTACTTATATGAAGTACTTCAATGTTTTAAACGAATATATTTAATGTATTTATCAATAAGAAAATCTTATTGCAGAAGTTGTGATGGCTTCAGTTATGTAGAAGATCAAAAGTCTCACAGAATTTTCCATCCATACAAACAGAATTTCCATCCATACAAGCAATAATACTCCTTTTCATCCAACCAAAATTCTTTAGTAGTAATATTAACAAGGACTTTTCACCAAAATTAGTATTCATCGCCAATTTTTTAAGTATATTCAAATTTTATCTAAAATTGAAATTGCAAATTTAAACGTAGGACGGTACTAATCAACGTACAATTATTGATCTACACATTTGAAAAGCAATTAACCAGGGATTTAAGGGACCGGTACCTCAAATTATGTCTTGGTTAGGCCTGGACAGGATTTGGAAAACAATAAGAAATTAAATAAAAAAAAGAGGTTTTCAACTGAAAGCAAGGAATAGGCTTGGAACCTATTTGAACAGAATATTCTTTTTATGAAGGGGGCTGTCTGCTTCTTAGCTCCCTACTCTTTACAGTGAAGTTTGTTTTTTTTCCAAACTTCAGAAAATATGCAATTGGAAAAAAAAAATTTAAGCACTAAAAAACTTTTGTTTGATGAACAAAGTGTTGAGAAGGGGGCAGTCCCCCTTATATACAGAGTAATTTATATTTATTTTAAGTTTTAAACTTGCTCCTTACTTTAGTTGAAAAACCTGTTCTATTTGTTTAATTACAATTCCTGAAACTGTAAAGTTTTATGAATACAATACTTTTGGTAGCGCAGAAAAAACTATCAATATTTCAATGATCTCTATTTGGATTTTGATGGATGATCAAACTATTCTTGGTAACGAACTGTAAGTAAGGAGCGACCTGGCTCAATAGCACAGTATATAAATATTAGACAATATGATCGTCCCCTGTCTCACCCATTATAAAAACCTGGACCGAGGTGCGAGTGCTCTGGGGAACGTAAAAACATAAGCGACATTAGATCTTTTAACGGGTAGACAAGTCAGATTTCTCTTGAACGCGAAACTTGGCTTCAACGTTGGAACCCTAAATTTTAAAGAAACTAGTTTTAAATTAATTTATTCCAATACATATATGAAGATCGGTAATTAGTAGTGCAATGTTATTATTAGATGTTTTTAGGAATTAAAAGTAGGTTTCGAAGTCTCAAGTTGGTTTCAAAGGCATTTTGAGAAAATTTCTGCCAAAATACGTGTTCCAGGGTAATTTGACTGCTGATGGCAGATCAAATGAGAGGAGCTGTTTGTACGCGCTAATGAAAGAGTATGTGGGAGGAGCTGTTTGTTCGCACCGAGAATGACGTGCCAGAAATTATCTGCGGTGAACTTACTGCTAATTATCTTTATACAGTGCTCAATAGTAACAGAAACTCTAAAAAACGGAATTTTGATACCAATAGGTATATCAAAAGAATTGGCTTATTATGCTGATTCCAAATATATAAGTTTCATTTTGTTTAGTCTTACCGATCAAAAGCTACGAACCTGAGAAAATTTGTCTGATTTTCGAAAAACGGGGGAAAGACCCACCACAATTCATAGAATTTTAATGAAAAACACATCATCAGATTCAGCGCATCAAAGAACCCTACTGTAGAGGTTTCAAGCTCATATCTGCAAAAATGTGGAATTTAGTAATTTTTACCAGAAGAAAGATCACGGATGCGTGTTTATTTATTTTTGTTGTTTTTCTCTTGCCAGGGGTGATCGTATCGACCCAGTGGGCCTAGGACGTCGGGAGATGGTTCATTCTAGTTCTAGTGCTCTTTTTAAGTGACCGAAAAAATTAGAGGGCAACTAGGCCACTTTTTCCCAAAATCGTCCGATCAAAATTTTGAGATAGCTTTTTTGTTCAGAATAGTTGGAAGGCCCAATAACCATGGTTTTGGACATAAAATGACCCCCTAAAGCCCCTGGGGAAAGTTTTTAAGTTATAAAATTTACCCATTCTTTTATTTTTTGTTGGGAAGTATGCGTATATTTTTCGGGTAGGAGGGGAGGACGAATTTTCTCTTGGGAGAATTTTCCATGGAGAGTGAAGTTTCCAGGGTTGGAACTTTTCGGGGAAAATTTTACACTGGTGAATTTGCCAGAATGCCTATACGAAATTTCCTTATATGTCTTGCTTTCCCTTTACCGATTCAATTTTATGCTTGGAGTAATCGTCCGGGGTAAATTTTCACCAGAATTGAATTGTTCAGAGGATATTTCTATGGAGAGGGTTATTTTTCCGTGGAGGTAGAGCCAGTTATCCTGGTGTTATTTAAAAAGCGATCAGAAATTAAACAAAAAAACGAGTTTTTTCAACTGAAAGTAAGGAGCAACATTAAAACTTGAAACGAACAGAAATTATTACGTATATGACGGGGTTGCCCCCTCCTCAACACCTCGCTCTTTACGCTAAAGTTTAAATTTTGTCCGAATTCTTTAAAAACGACTCCTGAAACACAAGGGTCGTTTAAATAGAACAATAAGTATGTCAATTAAAGAAAACGTATATAAAAAAGTAAGTAATTACAAAAAATGCACAAAACAATGGCCTACCTACAAAAACTGAGTTAACTCCCAGCCTTCAGTTCTGTTGGGCAATGCCGAAGCGTTGGACGAATATTTTTCAACAGTATCGGCAGTTTTGAACTTGGTTATCAAACACGAAAATATTTAACGCCTTTATACTCAGTGTCTATAAAAGGTAACGCATTATCAAGGTAGTTTGTTTAAAGTTAAATATTAAAACTAAGATTAAGAAAATCAGATAAAAATTTTTAAGTCAATATTTTAATTTAATTTTGAATTCCAAAAACCAATATATTTGACACCTTTACACTTCATAACTGTAAAAAATTAAATCTTTTTCAAAGTGACAACTAGATCACTCCTGAAAAAATGATAATAAAACACAAAAACGTGTCCGTTCAGGGGTCACTCAGTCACAAATTAGAACTTTTATTTTTCTTATTAATGGTCAAAATCTATTGGGAGGTAGCCAATAATGGGGCAACACGCATTTTTTCCATGTTTTTTACCTATTCTGCTCTCTTTCCTTTGGTTTCCTTATAATTACTTTATAGTCCCAAATTTCCAGGGGGGCATCCCCCCCCTGCCGGCGCCCATGGTTCCAAATGACTATTTTTTAGAATATTTGAATAGGTTTTAATACCATTAGGCTAAAAAATGTTACTGCATAAATAATTTGACAATAAAATATACGTGACTATCAGCAAAAAATACTGAATGTTCACTATTTTATAAGCAACAAAAAGTTTTGCCTATATGTGTAACCAAGAATACTTATTATTTTCAGTTTGATATTTAGTATATAATTTTCATGTGAAAGAGATAGATTAGTTGTTAAACCCATGTAATTATAATAGCCGTATTCTGTCAATGGTCAAGTACTTTATAAATAAGTCGAGAACTGCTATATTTTTAGCTGATTTATGCTATGACCAAAACTTAGGTTTTCCTAATGTGTAAATTGAACCACTACTGCAATTTCTAATAAGTCTGTTCAGCATTAAGCCTCCTAAGGTCAACTCAGCTGTGCACGCTCCTCCTCTCTCCCAGTATATTTAAAGCCTCTATCTTTACACCCTCCCAAGAATCTTTAATTTTCCACAAATCCTTTCTCCCGACCCCCTCCCATCTTATTCGTGGACGGTCTGGTTTTTGTTTGGCCTTAGATGGCTGGCCGGAAAGGAGGAACTTTGACAATCTGTCATTCTCCATCCGTAGAACGTGTTCATTGTCAGAATAATATACATATGCTGATATTTATTCCTTAAAATCTTAATTAGTTTTTGTTTTCTTAAAGTTATAAGTGAAAACATTTAAAAGAATTTTTTCCAGTAAAGTACAAATTATGTTCTGGCTTTTAGGAAGCATAGGGCTTAGAACCCAACTCAGATTAATTTCTGCTCGTTTTGAGTTTGACTTTTTTAATTTCTGTTTGTTTTGGATTTCATTTATTTATTGATACTGATTTGTGGTAGTTGTATGCTTGGTAGATTATTTGATTCTATTTTTGTTCATTTTTGGTTTAATCGAGTTCTTTACTTTTTTTTAAAAACCTTATTTTGTGCAAAAAGTTTTTTTGATTATTTTCTGTTCGTTTTATATTGACATAGTCTTTTTCAGGGAGAAAGACTGAGCCTCTTCTGAAGTTAAACAGCCATCCCTTCCAGAAAAACCTTTAATGCCCCCTGGGCATAACTTACAACCCTTGCCCTTAATTTTTGTGGTTTGTTTCAACCCCGAAAGCCTTGTTATATGATATTTAGACTATTTTGAATATAATGGTCATCTCAAAATTTCTATTAGACGTATTTCGGGACAATACGACGTGTGTGTAGGGGTGAAATGGTAGCTGCCCTCTGATTACTTTGACTCTTAAAAAGAGCACTAGAGCGTCTGATTACCAATCCAATGAGCTCCCTTTGAGGGGGCTCATTGGATTCAATTTTATATGATCATTGGATCAAGTTTATATGACCAAACTTTCTATAAAAATTCTATATGTCCCCAGGGCACAACTTACAACCCTTGCCCTGAGGGCTGGGAGGATTTGTTGTCCTCAAAGACATATTTTTCAGACCTTTCTGATAGGCTTAAAAAATGGTTATATCAAAATTTTGATTGGAAGTTTTTGGGGAAATGGTGGCGTGGAGGGAGACATTTGCCCTCTTATGACTTTTGACTAATAAAAGGCACTAGTCCTCTCAATTTCCAATCGGATGAGTCCTTTTTGAAGCTTCTACGACAAAACTTTCTATAAAAACGTTATATGCCCCAAGGGCATATCTTACGACCCTTGTCATGAGGGCTATGGGGGTTAGGGTTGTCATCCGCAAAGACATAATTTCCAGACCTTTCAACTACGTTGAATAAAATGGCCATATCAAAATGTTGATCGGAAATGTTTGGGGAAATGATGGACGTGGAGGGGGGTATTCTCCCTCTGATTCCTTTTGACTATTAAAAAGGGCAATAGCCCTCTCAATTTCCAACGAAAGAGCCCTTTTTGAAGTTTTTACGACAACACTTACTATATGACAAAATATGCCCCCAGGGCATAACTTACAACCTTAGCCCTGAGGGCTGTTGGGGGTTGTCATACTAAAAAACATAATTTCCGGACCTTTCAACTACGTTCAACAAAATTGCTATATCAAAATGTTCATCGGAAGTGTTTGGGGAAATGATGGGTATGGGGGGGGAGAGGCATTTGCCCTCCGCACGCTTTTGACTATTAATAAGGGCACTAGCCCTCTCAATTCCCAGTTAAATGAGTCCTTCTTGAAGTTTCTGCGACAACGCTGGCAAAGACCCAATTTCCAGAACTTTCAACTACGTTGAACAAAATTTCTATCTCAAAATTTTGATTGGATGTATTTGGGGAAATGGTAGGCTTCAGAGGGGCTTTAGTTGCCCTCCAATCACTTTCGACTATTAAATAGGGCACTAGCGCTTTCTTTTTCCGATCGAATGAGCCCTTTTTGAAGTTTCTACGACAACAATTTCTATAAAACCTTATATGCCCCCAGAGCATAACTTACAACACTTGCGCTGAGGGCTGTGGGAGGAGTGTCATCCTTTAAGACATAAGTTCTGGACTTTTCAACTACGTTGAACAAAATAGCTATCTCAAAATTTTTGTTGGATGTTTTTGGGGAATTAGTGGGCGTGGGAGGGGTGTAGTTTTCCTCCAATCACTTTTGACTATTAAAATGGACACTAGCCCTTCGAAGTTTCTATTACTACGTTCTATAAAAACCTTATATGCCCCTAGGGCCTAATTTACAACCCTTGCTCTGAGGGGTGTTGTGCGGGGGGGGGGGGGTGGTTGATCATCCTCAAATCCATAATATCCAGAACTTTCAACTACGTTGAAAAAAATGGCTATCTCAAAATTTTGATTAGAGGAGTTTGGGGAAATTGTGGGCGTGAGTGGGAGGTTAGTTGCCCTCAAATCAGTTTCGACTAGCCTATTGAAAAGGACACAAGCCCTTTCAACTTCCATTTGAATGAACCTTTTTTGAAGTTTCAACGACAACATTTTCTATAAAAAAAAACCTTATATGCCCCCAGGAAATAAATTACAGCCTTACCCCTGAGGGCTCTGGGAGGAGTGTCATCATCAAAGACCTATTTTCCAGAACTTTCATTTACGTTGAGCAAAATGGCTATCATAAAATTTTGATTGGGTGTGTTTTGCGAAATTGTGAGCTTGAGAGGGGGGCTAGTTGCCCCGAATCACTTTTGACTCTTAAAAAGGACAATAGCCCTTTCAATTTCCAATCGAATGAGCCCCTTTTGAAGTCTCTACGAAAACGCTTTCTATAAAGCTCATATGCCGACAGGGCATAACTTACAACCCTGAGCCCTGAGGGGTTTTGGGAGCTTGTCATCCTCAAAATAATAGTTTCCAGAACCTTCAACTACGTTGAACAAAATAGTCTCTCTCAATACTTTAATTGAATGTGTTTGTGGAATGGTGGGCGTGAGAGGGGGGTTAGTTTCTCTCAAATCACTTTCGACTATTAAAAAGGGCACTAGTCCTTTCAGTTTCCTGTTGGATGAGCCTCTTTTGAAGTTTCTACGACAGCACTTTCTATAAAAGCCTTATATGCCCCAATGGTATAGCTTACAACCCTTGCCCTGAGGGCTCTGAAGGGGTTGTCATCCTAAAAGACCTAATTTACAGAACTTTTAACTACGTTGAACAAAATGCGTATCTCAGAATTTTGATTGGATGCGTTGGAGGAAATGGTTGGCGTGAGAGGGGGGTTAGTTGCCCCCTTATTACTTTCAACTATTTAAAATGGCACTAGCCCTTTTAGTTTTCAATCGAATGAGCCATTTTTGAAGTTTTACGACAACGCTTCTATAAAAACCTCATATGCCCCCAGGGCATAACTTACAACCCCTGCCCTAAGGGCTCTGAGGGGGTTGTGATCCTCAAAGACATAATTTCCAGAACTATCAACTACGTTGAAAAAATGGCTATATCAAAATTTTGATTGTATGTGTTTGGGAAAATGGTAGGCGTGAGAGGGGGATTAGTGGCTCTCAGTTCACTTTCGACTATTAAAAAGGGCATTAGCCCTTTCAATTTCCAATTGAAAGAGCTAATTTTGAAGTTTCTACAACAACACTTTCTATAAAAACCTTATATGCCCACAGGGTATAACTTAAAACCCTTGCCCTGAGGGTTCTGAGGGGGTTGTCATCCTAAAAGACCTAATTTCCAGAACTTTTAACTACGTTGAATAAAATGAATATCTCAATATTTTGATTGGATGTGTTTGGGGAAATGGTGGGCGTAAGAGGGGGGGTAAGTTGCCCCCCCCCCCCAATTACTTTCAACTATTAAAAAGGGCACAAGCCATTTCAATTTCCAATGGAATGAGCCCTTTTTGAAGTTTCTACGACAACGCTTTCTATAAAAACCTTAAAGGCCCCAGGTCATAACTTACAACCCTTGCCCCGAGGGCTGTCATCCTTAAAGACCTCCAAAACTTTCAACTATGTTGAACAAAATGGCTACCTAAAAATGTTGATTGTATGTGTTTGGGGAAAAGGCGGGCGTGAGAGGGGGCTAGTTTCCCTCCAATCACTTTCGACTAGGCCTATTAAAAAGATCACTAGCAGTTTGAATTTCCAATCGAATTTGCCCTATTTCAAGTTTCTACGATAAAGCTTTCAATAAAACTTTTTATGCTCCCAGGGTATAAATTATAAACCTTGCCATGAGGGCTCTGAGGGGGTTATCATCCTCAGAGACCTAATTTCCAGAACTTTCAACTACGTTGAAAAAAATGGCTCAAAATTTTTATTGGATGTGTTTGGATAAATGGTGGGCGTGGAAGGGGTGTTAGTTGCCTTCCAGTCACTTTCTACTATTAAAAAGGGCACTAGCCACTCCAATCTCCAATCGAATGAGCCCTTTTCGAAGTTTCTACGACAGCTCCTTCGATAAGATGTGCCCTGGTCTAGAGCCAAAAAAATATATAATGCATTGTGCCAACATCGTTCTTTACTTAGGCAGCGCGATTGCGCTGCCTGTGAATACATCTTTACTACTAATGCAATCTTTAAAAAACAAAAACTGCGGGTACAATGCAAAACAAAAAAGAAATTCAACCATGTTTGATTTTGTTTTGTGCTGCTGAACACCTGGACTATTTCCTCTCAGTTTTTTAACATGTTAATACCATATTTTATTTTTATGCCGTCTGGCTGCATCTTCTAGATCTCCAGCAATTTTATCCATGGCCTTCGCTTCATACCTCCTTAATTCACATTCTAATGCTTTCTCTATTTTCCTTACATTCCTCTTATTTTCAATCTTGATCTGTCACTCAAATGTTTCTTTTAAAAGCCCTCCTCTTCTCTACTAAACAGAAACTATTTTCACTAATAGTCGTAGCTGCGTTTCTGATTTTCCTCCCTAAAACACCATTTGTTATTTCACAAACTATTTTCCTAAGATTAATCCATTAACCTTCTACTTTGTTCAGTTTTAGACTCTGTAGTTTAATATCTATCTGTTGCTGGAAATTTTCTCTCAAAATCTCTTCGTGGAGTCTACCAACGTCATAACTTCCAGGGAAGTACTCACTTTTCCTAAATTTCAGCACTATAACAGCAAAATAGTTTCATAAATTTCAGTACATTAACAGCACTCTTATAGACCTATCTTGTATCGATCCTACTAGTCTTCTTCATCTTGTGAGTACCTTGTTAACATATAGGCCATTTAATGACCAAATACTGTATTGGTTATAACTAGACTTTTATACCTACCAAATTGCAGCAAATCTATTACCATTACTATTTTCTTTTCCTACATCAAATTTACCTAGGCCACCATACCATATATTCCTATTTCTACCAACCTGGTTATTGAAATCCCCTTACAAAATACCATATTTCTGCCTGGGATCCCGTCTGTTCGTTCCCGTAGCTGTAATTAATATTTATCTTTATCAGTCGTCAGAGTCGGTTATCAGAGGCAACGCTATAGCTTTGCCTATTGTAAAGGCCATACAGCTCCAATGTTTTATTATTTTTTTTGTTTCCCAGAGGAACTTCATATGGAAGGGTCCATCGTATAAACTTCAAAAGGGCTTATTTGATTGGAAACTGAAAGTCCTAGTGCCCTTTTTAAGAGTAAAAAATAATCGGGGGGCAGCTAGCCCCCCCCCCCCCATGACTTTTTTCCTCGAATGTATTAAAAAACAATTTTGAGACAGCCATTTTGTTAAAAATAGTTCAAAGGTCAGATAACAAAAACTCCGGTGTTGACTCAGCCCCCCAGGGCCCGGGGACAGTTGTTGTAAGTTATGCCCTGGGGGTATATATGATTCTTATGGAAAGGATGCTCGTATAAACTTCAGAGAGGACGCATTTGATTGGAAATTTAAAATTCTAGTTCACTTTTTAAGAGTCAACACTGATCGGAGGGCAGCTGGACCCCCCCCCCCCCCCGTCCTTTTTTCTCCAAATGCATCAGATAAAAACACTGAGATAACCATTTTGTTAAAAATAGTTCAAAGGTCAGATAACAAAACTCTGGTGTCGACACAGCCCCCTAGGGCCCGGGGGCAGGCGTTGTATGTTATGCCCTGGGGGCATATATGGTTCTTATGGAAGGGATGCTCGTGTAAACTTCAGAGAGTGCTCATTTGATAGGAAATTGAAAGTTCTAGTTCTCTTTTTAAGAGTCAAAAACGGAGGGTAGCTACCCCCCCCCCCCCAAACACACATCTTTTCCCCCTCTTGTGCATCAGATAAAAGTTTTGAGATAGACATTTTGTTAAAAATAGTTCAAAGGTCAGATAACAAAATTTCGGTGTCAATACAACCCCCCAGGGCCCGGGGGTAGGTGTCATAAGTTATGCCCTGGGGGCATATATGGTTCTTATGGAAGGGATGCTCGTATAAACTTCAGAGAGGGCTCATTTGTTTGGAAAGTGAAAGCTCTAGTTCACTTTTTAAGAGTCGAAAGAAATCGGAGGGCAACTAGGTCTTCCTCCCACGCCCTTTTTTCCCGAAACCCATCCAATTAAAATTTTGAGATAGTCATTTTGTTAACAGTAGTTAAAAGGTCAGATAACAAAAACTCTGGTGGCCACAAAACCCCCCAGGGCCCGAAGGAAGGCGTTTTAAGTCGTACCCTGGGGGTATATATCGTTCTTATGGAATTGATGCTTGTATAAACTTCAGAGACGGCTCATTTGATTGGAAATTGAAAGTTCTAGTTCAATTTTAATTCGAAATTGATCAGAGGGCAGCTATCTCCCCCCACGCCCTTCTTCCTCAAACCCATCCAGTGAAAATTTTGAGATAGCAATTTTTTTTCAATAGTTCAAACATCACATAACAAAACTCTGGGGTCGACACAATCCCCCAGAGCCCGGGGGCAGGTATTAGGAATGCCCCGGGGTGTATAAGGTTTTGTGTAAAGGGTGGTCGTATAAACTGCGAAGGCGGCCCATTTGATCTTTTTATGAGTCTAAACTGATCGGAGGGTATCTATACACCTGCACCCTCCTTTCCCCAAATACATCCGATCAAAATTTTGTGATAGGAAGTTTGTTTGAAATAGTCCAACGATCAGATAACAAAATTTAGGGGTCAACATACCCCTCCCACCGGGATCCCGGAAGAAGGGTTGTAACTTTTGCCCCGAGGGCATATAGTTTTTTATGGAATTGTTGTCGTATAAACTTCGGAGGGGACTCAAATGATTAGAAATTGAAAGTTCTAATTCCGTTTTTAAGAGTCAAAAGTGATCCTATAGTACCCCCCCCCCTCCCCCACCCAACCCTCTTTTTCCCAAATACGTCCTATTGAATTTTTACATAGCCATTTTAACCAAAATAGACCAAAGATCATATAACAAAAACTCCAGGGATAACACAGCCCCCTAAAACTCGGAGGCAAGTGTTGTATATTATGCCCCAGTGGCATATAAAGTGTTTATGGATGGGATGGTCGCATAAACTTTGGACGGGGCTCATTCAATTGTAAATCTAGTTTTCTTATTAAGAGTTAAAAGGGATCGGATCACAACTAGCCCCCCCCCCCCTCCTTGAGTCCTTTTTTTACCAAATGCATCAGATCAAAACTTTGATATAGCCATTTTGTTCAAAATTGTTTGAAGATCAAATAACGAAAACTCCGGGGTCGACACAACTCCCCCAGAGCCCGGGGGAACTGCCGTAAGTTATGCCCCGGGTGCATATAAGGTTTTATGCAAGGGATGGCCGTATAAACTTCAGAGATGGCTCATTTGATTGGAAATTGAAAGTTCTAGATACCTTTTTAAAAGACATCAAAAGTGATCGGAGGACATCTACCCCCCAACACCCTCTTTTCCCAAAATGTATCCAATCAAAATTTTTAGATAGCCATTAAGTTTGAAATATTCCAACAATCAGATGACAAACTACTCGGTTTCAACATACCCCCCCCCCCCTCAGCCCGGGGAAAGAGTTGTAACTTATGGCCAGGGGGCATATAAGGTTTCTATGGAAAGGGTGGTCGTATGCACTTTAGAGGAGACTCAAATGCTTAGAAATTGAAAGTTCTAGTTCCCTTTTTTCAGAGGCAACGCTACAATGTTGCCTATTGTAGAGGCCATAAGGCTTCAATGTTTTATGAATTATTTATTATTTTTTTCCCAAGTACACTTCATATGGACGGAGTGGTCGTATAAACTTGGGAGGGGCTCATTCGATTGGAAATTAGGAGTTCTGTAGCCGTTTTTCAGAGTCAAAAGTGATCAGAGGGGATCTAGCCCCCTCACGTCCCTTTTTCCCAGAATGCATCTGATAAAAAAAATTTGGGATAGCGAGGTCGGCACGACCTCCCAGAGTCCCCCAGTTTTTACGGAAAAGTATGTCGTATAAACTTCGGAGTGGACTCAAATGATTAGAAATTGAAAGTTCTAGTTCCCTTTTTAAGAGTCAAAAGGGATCCAATGGCAACTATCCTCCCCCCCCCCCCCCCCCCCAACCCTAAGGCATTAGGCTCCAATTTTTTTTCAAGAAGTACTTCATATGCGAGGGGTGGTGTTATAAATTTCGGAGGGGCTCATTCAATTGGAAATATTAATTTCTAGTGCCCCTTTTAAGAGTCAAACGTGATTGGAGGACATCAAGCCCTCCCTTTCCACGCCCTCTTTTCCCCAAACACATTCAATCAAAATTTTGAGATGGCCATTATGTCCAAAATATTCAAGAGGTGAATTAGTTAAAATAATAATTCCTCGGGGCTTGAAAAAAACTTCCCACTGCCCCCAGGGCAAGGGCTGTAAGTTATGCCCATTGTTCATATATAAGGTTTTTATCGAAGGGGTAATCGTATAGACTTCGGAAAAGCCTCATTCGATTTAAATGGAAAGTTCGAGCTCCATTTTTAATAAGTCAAGAGTAATCAGACGGTAGGCAACTCCCCCCTCCCACGCCTATTTTTCTGTATGGTTTCGATGAAAACTTTGAGTTTGCCATTTTTGTCAAAAATCTTCCAAATGTCAATTAGCTATGGTTACGGGTTTGACCCCCCCCCCAGCCCTGGGGAAAAGGGCTGTAAGTTATACCAGCAGTCCATCGTTAACATATAAAGCTTCTATGGAAGGCGTGTCGTATAAACTTTGGAGGAAGTTCATTCGATCGAAAATTGAAATTTACTTTGCCCTTTTTAAGAACAAAAAATGATCAAAAAGTAACAAGAGCCCCCCCCCCCCCAATGCATCTTATAAAAAATTGAAATAGTATTTGGCTCAAAATAGTCCTAAATTCAAATTGCTATAACTTAAGGGTTGAGAAATCCTTTATAGCCCCAAGGGAAAGGATTGTAACTTACGTAAGTTGCCCATTATTAGAACATAAGTTTTTTGTAGAAGGAGTAGTCGTATTAACTTTGGAGGGGACTCATTTGATCTGAAATTGAAACTTCTGGTTCTCTGTTTACGAGTCAAAAGTGATCAATGGGCGATTAGCCTAAGTCCCACTTTCCCAAAGGGCATCCGGTCAAAATTTTGAGAGAGCCATTTTGTTAAAAATAGTTCATTGGCCAAATAAATATCTTTTCGGGTTTGAACCACCACCACCCCGCGCTCCGCCCCGGGGAAATGGCTCTGAGTTACGAAACTTGCTTATTGTTACTTTGATACGTTGTTTACCTTGATACCTTGTTTACTTAGATGCTTTCTTTACTTTGATACTTTGATAGTAGTTTGGATATTTTGATGTTGAAAAAAATAGATTTTGAAATAAGGCATTTTCTAAAAACTTGAAACTTTTTGCAATCAAAAACGAACAAAAATTAATTAAAAAAAAACTTCCGAAAAAGAAGTTTTTCAAAGGAAAGTAAAGGCCATATTAAACTTAAGATAAGAAAATACAAATACCTGTTAAAATTCAGACTAAAAACGACAAGAAATTACTATTAAAGAATAAATGAAACCAAAAACGAACAGATATTAAACAAACAATCTTAACAAAAAACACACAACAAGTACTAATATAAATGAATAAATTACAAGAAATTACTATTAAAGAATAAATGAAACCCAAAACGAACAGAAATTAAATAAACAATCATAGCAAACAAACATACAAAAGGTACTAATATAAATGAATAAAAAAAATCTTAAAACGAGTGAAACTTAAATTAAATATGCAAATCAAGCTTGAAACGAGCAAAAATCACTAAAAAGAGGAGTTTTGGTATTGCCTCCTTCTCTCACTGTAAAAGTCTAAAACCGACTGCGTCATTACTGCGTCTACTTAATTTATCCCCTTTTGCTTCCAAAAGATTTTCCCGTTTTCCAATATGCTTTTTATATCGATCTTACTAAAAAATTTCTTTCTAATAGAAATGATTGTTCAGCAACAGCAGATTGTGGCCGAAATGGAGAGATCCTTAAATGAAACAATACGGGCCCATAACAGGACGCTTGGGAATCACTATACTGTAAGTTGGCATTTTCTGTTTAATTCGATTTTTTCTAATTAAAGAATTAGAATTTCTATTTAGTTAGAGTGTATACGTCATTCTTTTTAATAAGAGTTGGCACGTCCAACACATTTATTTTTAAGGAATCCACTTTTTTTAGTTTAATTAATTGGATAGTAGAGTTAGAAAAAAAAGTGGTAGTAAAGATCTTTAAGTGGGCCTCACTACAATTTCTAATGAGTTCTTTCTCTGATTTTCTGAATTCTTTTCATGATGTCGCTTGAACCTCCAAAATAAATCATAGACAAAAAACGAAAATTAGTCCGAACAAAAAGAATTCAACAGTTCATGGTAACGAACTGTAAGTAAGGAGCAACGGGGCTCAATAGTAACCTAAACTCTAAAAAATGGAATTTGATACCAATAGATATACAAAAGAATAGGCTTATTATGCTGATTTCAAATATATAAGGTTCATTAAGTTTAGTGGTACCCATCAAAAGCTACGAGCCTGAGAAAAATTGCATGATTTTTTAATAAGGGGGGAACTCCCCTTAAAAGACAAGGAATATTAACGAATCCCCATGAAAAATCCTCCCGCAGAAAAATTGCCCCCGCCCCTCCATCCCCGCCATCTTCAGTGTAGATAATAATAAAAGATTGAACTTCCAAAAGAATTCAAATGAAGAAATCACAAATGTTAACAAACGAAAGAGAGAGAGATTATTTCCTTTCTTGTAATCCATTTAAATATAGTCTTAAATTTCTTAGTTCAAATATTTAGATCTAATTAAAATTTTAATTTTGTTTCAGGGAAGGGTCCCGGGAATATCAATCGATGGTGACCGAGTTACTGAATTAAGTGTTAGTGATGACAGTCAAGATTTTTGCGAAATTTTCGGTAAGTAGCTAATCTAGTTGGTGTGAATTTAAATAAATAAAAATATTAATAGTAAAAAAAAGAAGTTTAGAGTAGAAGAACCCTCATTTAGCCTGAAGTAGGAATCTTAAGATCATTTTGTATCACTTTCGGCTTACAAAAGTAAATCCTGTGATTTTTTCCGAGGAGAGGAGAGGGGGGGGGGGTATTATGTTAAGATGTCTAAACATCCAACTTAAATTCAGTTAGCTAAAGGGCCTCTCAAATAACTAGCATAAGAAGAAAATGTATAATAAAATGTAGTGTATAATTTTGTGTGGACTGGCGAAACAATATTTTGCTCCCTCCCCCACATACAATATTATTAATCTCTTACCCTCCCCCCCCCCTCCCAAATAAAATTATTGAAGTCTTAACTCGATCCCCAAGCCGAGAAGCAGAACAGGCTTTATTCTCTTGTTATGATCGGAAATTAATTCAACACTGATTGTAGAAACCCTTCATAGAAATACTGGTTTCAGTTACCCCTTGTATAACCTCACGTGATTGGCTAGATGTTATATACACTTACCAATTATTCAAGTAAGATAAACATTAATGTTTTTTAATAAGTCCGATTTTCAAAAGTTATATCTTGTCTTATCCTCAAAACATCGTTTCCAGGAGTGGCATAAGATTGATTTCATATTACTTTGTTAAGCACCATTTAACACTCGATCGCTATATCTAATGCTAAGCATTAAGCCTAACAAATTAAGACCGCCTTTTGAACTGGGGCATTTCAGGATATAGAAAGATTCAATTTATAGAATATTTGCCTTAAATATCCTGAATAGAGGTTATAACTATGCGAGGGTTGAGGAGTGTTCGTAAAAACATTTGGTCATAGGAGCCGACAAGTTAATTCAAATAAAATTCACTGATGCCAATGGGGCATATCAGGTAAAAGGGCCCCCCTCCCTCCCTGCAGCGTTTACGTCTCCAATTAATGAACTTCTGTCGAATTGTGAAGTCATTCCTAAATTTATATTTTTTTTAAAATAAATTTCAAGATTCAAGTAGTTTACTGTCTCTAATGTTATTAATATTGACTGTATGAAAATTTAGATATTTTTGAACTGTTTACTGAAGGAAAAGACGCTTCAAGTAATATAATAAGCATGTTTTTAGAATGTGACACAGCTCAAAATACAACTTTAGAAGGTCAGCTAAACTTTTGATGGCTATAATATTTCAGGTTAATAATAGGAACTACTTGAACTATAACTGCCTCAAATAGGTAAGTTTTTCTTTGTCAGAAAGAGTAATTACATATTCCCCAGTTTCTCAAATTTCAGCCCTTAGCATTGTGGAAGCTTTGATAATTTGTCAAAATTCTCCTGCCCTAATTTTCTGTGAAAACTTCTAACCCAAAGTTTTGTGGCATTTTTTGCGCAAGTTGTGAAACTTCTTATTGACAATTCGGTCATAAAAGTTGATTTTTCTAAATTAGCCAACGGCTAGTGTCTGAATTTTATTGACAATCCTATAATCGGAATCCAGTTTAGATAGCTTGATCAAGAGTTTTGCTAAGAAATAACATTATGAAATTTAACTGTCCTAATATCAGTAAAAATTCAGATTTAGAAATAATAAATATGTGACCGCGACAGCAATGCGCAAATGAGAAGAAAACTACTGAAATTGTGACTATCGATGCCGCTAAACTTAATCTGTTGTCTTATATGAAATGTCAGTATCAAGTCGAAAATGTGTAATTTGGAACCCTCGCTTCCGAAATAAATCAAAAAATATATTTGCTAGTCATTCAAAATGTTAAATAGAAAAGCAAACTTAATTTAGTAAAAAAGAAAATTTGTGGTGATGAAGTAAGCCAACACTTTTCTAATGATTGCCGATGTGGCAAGTAAAATAAAAGCTGAACCGGTTTGGCAAGTATGGACTATTTAGCTGCCGTTTTCAGATTAGAAAACTTTATCGCTCCTGAAAAAAATGACTGGCAGCACTATTACGAGGCCGGCAAAAAAAAAAAAAAAAAAAAAAAAAAAAAAAAAAAAAAAAAAAAAAAACACAACAGACACAACAGATACATAAAAAACACAACAGATACATAACTAATCAAATTCAGTTGGTTTTTTGCTGACGTGAATTGTGAGATCTAAAAATCAATTATGTTTTATCCTAGAAGAGGTTACGCCCAGTACCTCTCGCGAACCAAGCACTTCTTCGAGCCTCGCTACGCCTTGGCAACCAAGTCCTGGTTCGGGTTCACGTATTTCAACTAGGAAATCAAATGCTGCAATATCAGAGGTAATTAATATTTTCGTTTTTTTAATTTTTTGTTGCTTATCTATTTTTTTCCGGGTATAAATCGCTGTGAAATGATAATAACGGGGATTTCATTAAATTCCTTGGAAAATGATTAAATCACCAAAAGTCATCTTCATTGATAAGAACCAGTCGCCAATAAAACTTAGAGATTTCATCAGATCACTGATTTGTCTTATCATTGCGACATACGCCCTGAAAGATTTGTTCGTTTTCCTCTCTGTATGACTGATCTATAAACTTGAATATTATATACTATCTATAAACTTGAATAAACTATAAGCTTTAAGTAGAAGCACGCCAATTGTTTCACTTTTTACAGAATGGGGATAAGAACTTCTGTGCCGAAAGATAAATTATTTTACTTCGACAAGGTTCAAAGTACCTATAAGTGGAGATAAAACGCAACTCTGCTGAACTCCTGATTCAATACGAAACCAGCTTCTAATCTCATTTCCTACCTTAACCTCAATAATGTTGTTCTCGTATACAGCACTAGTTACTTTAATGTATTTATCTCGTATATCATACAAGGATAGGACCTTTGCTAAAGCTCTTCTATCAACAGGATCGAACGCCTGTTCATAATCTATAAACCCAGGACTAAAGGGGTCTGATGACTCATGCACTTCTCAATTATTAATCTAAAAGCGAAAATCTGGTCGAGACATCCTCTCCCCATCCTAAAACTACACTATTCTTCTCTTAAAACTTTATCTATAACATCTCTAAGTCTAAAAAATATCAGCATACTAAGTAATTTGCTCCCTAGAGAAACCAAGCTAATTCCTCTATACTTACTACACTTGCTTTTGCCACCTTTTTTGTAGAAGAGTTTTATTAAAGCTTTCCTAAAAACCCTAGGTACTTCCCCTTTTTCAAAATCCTTCATAATTTTCAGTAATTTATCTCTAACTTTAAAAACCACCATATTTAAAAAGGTTCTTACCGCACTATCATCACCTGGGCCTTATTATTTTTTAATCCTTTTAGTATTGTCTCTAATTTCTCTTCGAAAAATAATTTTTTCTTAACTTCCAAAGTATCACACGCTTTTTCATCATTTTCTGTATCATTTCGTGGAATTTTGTCACGATTTAGCACGTTTTCGAAATGTCTGACCATATGTTTTGAAACTCTTTCCTTATCACTGATTGGAGCCCCGTTCTTCTGAACTTGAACAAGTCCGGATTGACTATTCCATCTCAATTTGTTAACATGCTATTGCCTAATTTTACGATTGCGCCGTCTGGCTGCATCTTCCAGATCTTCAGCAATTTCATCCATGGCCTCGGCTTTGCACCTCCTTAGTTCATATTTTAAAGCTTTCTCAGCTCTCCTTACTTGCCTCTCACTCTTATATGTTCTGTCAATCAAATATTTCTTGTAGAAACCCCTCTTTTCTACTAAACTTCAAGCTTTTAACTAAAATTCCTAACTGTGTTTCTAACTTTTCTCCGTAAGAAAACATCTGCTGCTTTACAAAACTTTTTTACTAAAAAAATTCCGATCCGTCTTCCACATTATAAATTTTAGACTCTCTAGTTTAGTATTCAACTATTCCAAACTTTTTCCCAAATTCTCATCCTGCAGTCTCCCACCGTCATACCTTCCCGGAAGGTAGTTACCCCTCCTAAATTTCAGCTTTAGATTAACTCTAGACACTACTTGATGGTGATCTTTACTTTTTATATCAATAAAAGCACTTCTATATAGGCTACCTATGTATCTTGTATCGATCTGGACAGTCTTTGGTTTACAATAGCATAATCAATATGATTCACCGTCTTACCAACATGTGAGCACAATATTAACGTATGGGCCATTTTATGTCCAGACATTGTATTTTTTGTAACTTGATTGTTATATCAAGCACTGTATTTGTTGTAACTTGATTGTTATACGTATAAAATTGCGGCAGTCTATAACCGTTGCTATTTTCCTTTCCTGTACGAAATTTGCCTATGCTAGAATGCCATCTATCCCTATTTCTACTAAACTGGGCTCGAAAATGCCCTAATAGAAATACCATATTTCTACCTGGGATCCTGTATGTTTGCTTTTGTCGCTGTAAGTCAAATTTGTCTGTGTCCCCACTATCTCCGTCACTCGGTTCTATAGGGGTATATACTACTATGGATAAAACCTTGCAGTTTTTAGTCGTAAAATGAGCAACTAGCATTCTATTATTAATACCACCCCAACCTAAGCAAGATTTAGCAGCTTCCTTATTCATCATAATCCCTATTTGCATATGTACCCCATCTTTCCTGCGTGATTCAATACATTCTAAATTCCCTAATTTCATGTTTCCTACTCGTGTGAAATGAGCATCTGAAAGTTCAGTTGAGAACGTCAGAATTCGTCAGTCAAAGTGTCAGCACGCTATTTTTTTTTACATTATAACATTCCAACATGCAATTTTCATATTATATCATAGAAATTATTGTGACCCCAGTAAAAATAACGGGTCCCAAACTGTGTAGGACGGGGAATAATACATCTTCTCAAGTCTACACAAAGCACTTAAGCATACTTAGAACCTGAGAATTGAACCTTGAATTGAAAATCAAGTATTTTGCAGTAGGCATCAAGACATGGCTAACTGTAGAAAAAGCCAAGACAGACAGTCCGAGTAATTGAGAGGCAAATGTTTAAATGGCACGGGTAACTTTAGAACCTGACAGCAATAAATCCCTAAGACCCCTAGTTGAATGGAGGCTTTGTGGAATCCTTCGCCCGTCTTTGTTATCTCATAGTTTTCCACACTTTGTGGTGCTCTTTAATCAACAAAAGTTGGTATCCTGCCAAAGCAATCTCAAGCTATTACCCCCCCGACTCATTATATATTCATGCCTACAAGTGTTACATAAAAATTACAATGATTATTTAAGACAACAGCCAGCATACACTTAAATAAATGGAATAACTACTAACAACAAACAAAAACCTTAAACCCATTATTTACATCTTTTTAAATCCTCTTTTACAAATCCAGTCACTGCTATAATCGTCTCCCAGGATGAAGAATATTGAAAAGTTTGTCCATCGGTGTGACAAATTTCTCAATCTTTTCGGTGATTATGTCGAAAAGTAACCATAAGTTTACGAATATTTTGGTAATTTAATTATTGTTTTATATGAACTTGTCTTTTATTTATAGCCTATTAGAGGTTATAAATAAATTCGTGCAATAAGGAGGTAGCCAAAAATATATAACTTAGCTAGGAAGAGGCTTTTGAGCTCAAAGTCCACCAAAGTAAAGACAACTCGGAAGAAATATACATTAATCAGAATGCGGTTCAATGTTTTGTTGTTCATTAGACTATAATTTAACTAATTAGTTTATTATTTCACAGTTCACAGTTATTATTTTCACTGTTCAACATAGCAACACTTCCGGAAATGTGACAATGCCCTATAATCTTGACTATTGGGAAACAACAAAACAAAAGTTTTACAAAGTCAAGGTTTTGAGGTGTCAATAAAGCTAAGATGGATCCAGGGCGTTGCGGTAAAAAACGATTGATTTTGAGGTCCTTGGTATTTTAAAAGTATTGAAAACTCTTACTCTGGTGGAAATGAAAATTTCGGTGGCAAGAAAGAGCTTTCTATGGGTGTTTTTTACCGTAGCTCTGTAAGGCTTTCGGACGGAAAAGTTTCTATTTTTGTAATGGCTTTCCCTAGTTACGTGCTAATATTGATTAGTTTACAGGTATAGTTTTCGAGATTTTAATGATCTCTCTTGATCTATTTTTGCGTTTTTTTGGGGGGAGGGGGGGGGGGCTGTAATTAAAGTGAAATTGTTATAAAACATAACTTTGGTCACATATAGCATAATATTACTTAGAAGATGCAAAGCCTTACAAGCTGTTGCTGTATACCCAGTTGCTTTTAGAAACAGATAGCAAAACAAAAGCACATAGGTAGCTTATGGGTTTTACTACAAGTAACGTAAGATGGCTTTGGTTGTTCGTTCTTAGCGTTTCCATTTTTATCTGTTCTCTATACTCTTAATTTGGGACATAACTGGTTATGACTAATGACATACTTGTTTTGCGTTTAGCTTGTTGACCCCCTCCCCTTTTTCCCTCAAAGGAATAATGGCATGTATAATGTGTCATTGAAAAGAATTTAGTTAATGTATTAAAAAAAAATCGCATTTTAAAAACAGTCAGTTTAGCAACTGTGCCAACATAAATTTCATTTAGCGTTTATGTTTCAGGATCAAGACATTCAACAAGTTTTTGTAACATCAAATCCTCAACAGGATATGCTGCTACCAGAAGATGGTATCAAGGAGAGAGTGCATCTGAAAAAGGGGGATCACGTTTACGTTATGACAAAAGGCTTTAAAGAACCCTGGAAGAGAGGAAAAGTAACTGATGTGTATACAAGACTAAATAACATGGTATTTTCCTTTTTTCTTTCTTCTTAATGTATTTTTCCTTGTCTGGCATAATTGTCATCCCCTAGATGGTGATGGCCTTAGAACATGGGTGTCAAATACATGAACTATAGGGCATGAGCCGGCCCTGGAACATCTAGAAATTGCATGCAGCCTGAACTACATATTTTGGAACTTTCCAATTTATCACACTGAGTCAATGCTACTGTCTCGAAACCGCGAAATATAATGCTCAGGCTTCAAGTGTTTCCAGTGATATTCACCCAAAGTAAAAACTGTTTTAGCATTGAAGATTAATACTTCTACTTCCCTTACCATTATTGGCACACGAAAAAAAAGAAAAAAAAGTATTGAACATTCATTTTCCAGATAGATTTTTAGCAAACTATCAGGATCAATGTAGCCAGTGCGATTTTATTCGTCGATGTTCTGATTGCACCCAAAACAAAAAGACATAATTTTTTTTTTAATGATCCTTAAATTAAGAATATTTTTTAAATCTTCATCCCTTCGTTGTATTCATTATTTTTGACCGTCATGATTTTTAATCTATCAACGTCGGGGTTAAAGTTTTTTTTTTCTTTTAGCAGGTTGCAAATTTTAAATATACCAAGTTAGGCGACTCTTCTAGTTTTTACAGGATATCGTGGTTTTCTTCAAAATCGCGATGTCAAGATTAAAAGCGCTTTCAAAAGCGCTTTTTAGTTACGCTTCTCCAAATTTTGTCTTCTTATGGTTTGTTATGGAGCTTGAGGTTGAACTTTGCTCCGTAATTTAGGAAAATAAGGTGTCAAACGGAGTTGAAATTTGTTCAAATTTACGCAACAGAAACGTAAAAATGGAGGAACTAGGAAGAATTTGGTATATTTGTTCTAGAAAATAGGTTCATTGATAATAAAAGAGAGGCTAACCACAAAAATACGACAATGCATGGGAAGGCAAAGTGCATATTAATAATAATAATAATAATAATTTATTTTTAATCCACATCATATACAAAAATGGTAATTGTGCAGAATAAAGAAAAAAGTAGATAAAACACTACATACATGAGAACATAAAACTTAAAAACTTTGCAAGAGCACAGTAACCTAAGAAAAGAAAAACGTTCAAGGCTTAATACAGCGGACCTGGACTTAATGGAACATCATTTAATAATTTTGACCTTCATGTTTGAAATGTTTGAATATTACCTGTTCATGAATATAACGAATTTAAATTACTATTGCGGAAAAAAAACAACTTCAACAACACGTAAAAAAAAAAAAAAAAAAAAAAAAAAAAAAAAAAAAAAAAAAAAAAAACTACAGCAAACGAGTAAGGCCACTGTGGGCTGGCAGATACTTATGTGTAGACTGGGGTAGTTTGCCGGCAAACTCCGTAAGCCTCGACCCAATATCTGGAAGACCGTAAACAGATATGAGATTTCGATTTCTATACCATGGAGGCAGATACAATAG
>JAQQPU010000650.1:23632-50627 GCA_029168905.1 Artemia sp. Kazakhstan ARC1039 | reverse complement strand
CACTACTCAATGATTTAGGACAATTCCTTGAGTGATTCCTGAATTATCATGAGTTGAAAAAAGTGTAAAATGTTCATGTGTGCGAAGCAGGGTAGGGTATCGAGTCCCAAGTCCAATTAGGCATCGCTTTTCTCGGGCATGCTGGTATCATTTCTATGTAGAGAATTTCTTAGACTTTCTTACTTTTTTTTATTAAACTGGTAACATTAAATTTTTGATCAGTATCGGGCACCATGGGGACGGCCATAAAGGACTTGTTTGTCTTGAATTGAAAATCAAGTATTTTGCAGTAGGCATCAAGACATGGCTAATTGTAGAAAAAGCCAAGACAGATAGTTTGAGTGATTGGGAGGGAAGTCTGGGATACGCACTTTTTAGGATTGTATAAAAATGATTTTATTTCATTTGTTGATAGATAAGTCTACCTATCACCCGTACATATGTCATTACTAGGGCAGAACTAAAGTAAGATAGAACTAAGGTAAGAACTAAGGTAGATAGACCCTCATAACTGGTGAGTAAATAGCTTCTGATATTATGCGTCAATTAATTTGTAGGATGAGGCCTGATATCAACCTTTGTAACCGCGTGCTAATATCTATTTTATCATTTGAGTCAATCCAGCAGCCCATTGGACGCCCAATGCTCATATAATAGAGCTAACTTACCTATGCCTACGGCAAATGAAGCATATTTTTTCGAAATTAATATATATTGACTCCGATTGAGTAAAAACTCCGATATTTATGGACAGTTTATTTGGATTTCACATTCCGATAAGAAGCTTCAATATATTTGCCCTCAAAAGTAACCCATATCAAGGAGTCTTATGCGAAAGACTATATATCTATATATGAAATAGGAAAGACTATATATTTTCCTATCCGAATAAGAAATTATGCGAAACTGTGGCATATATGGGCTTAATATGTGATTCCTTGACTTACCAAAGCAAAAAAATTCTTTGTGTAAAGAAAAAAAATTCCTTGTCAGAAAACCTTCTAACAATAAAAGTCTTGGTCAATTTATGTGGGAGAGGGCAGAGTTATTGAAAAAGTAATAAACCTGCATATTATGACAGACATAAAATTCATAAAAACATAATAAACCAAGAGTAGCAAAGACAATATCAGCTTGGAAAAAAAAACATCATATTATATCTATGTTGTTTATTTGAGTTCTGTAAACAAAAATTAAACCTTTTTTGTCCAAGCTGATTGTCTTGGTGTGAGAATTACTTTGTACGTCATTAAAACAATCATTAGTAAAGATATAAGGGTGTCAGTATTCATGATTCGGTAGAGTCAAGCTTTCGCCTTTTTCCTTTGCTTCGGAATTTTCATCCTTTAAGATCTTGATTAGCTCGAGTCATTTGCAGCTTCTTTTTTTTATCTTATTGTTTTTATAGTTACCATCTAGCTTTTTCTCTCCTTTTTGTAGTTGTTTAAAACTAACAAGCGAGGATGGGGAATTCGCACACTGGATGACTTACCTCCTGGCTCATTCATTTCAATTTATGTTGGCCAACTGCTGGCCGATGATGAAGCCAACATGGCTGGAAAAATGGCTGGTGATGAGTATTTTGCGGATTTGGATTTCATTGAAGTTGCACAAACAGCAAAAGATGGCTATGAGTCGAATGTTCCCAGTGACGACGAGGAAAAAGATCCGTAAGTCAAATTTCTCTTCCTCCTTTAAAATTTTACTAACTGTTCCTTTTATTGCAAAAAGTTCAATCCAGAACGTTTTACAAAATTGTCCACCCCTTTTTTTACGAAAAAGAAGAGTAATTGAATAAACTGCACACATAGCACAATATTTTGCTTGGCTGAAACATATGTTTTATCAGGGGTTTCATCGACTAAACTGATTAGCCTTTAAAATAAAGAGCAGAAAATGTAAAGAAGAGACCCATTGTTGGTTGTGATTTTAATATGCTATTATCTCGTTAAAGAGGTGTAAAATAACCTTTAGGATATATTTGTGTTTTTCTGATTTTTAGTATTAATGAGTGTGTTGGAATAGATTACAGCATGAGCTTAATCAACATGTTCTAAGAAAAAACCAACAGTCATATCATCTTTGATAGCCAAAATTTGTTTTGTTATTTTTCGGGAATATACTAGTATAGTAAGATTTTTTTTTTTTTTTTTTTTTTTTTTTTTACATTCCAAAGATTCACACACACCCATGTGTGAACTATTTAAGACTAATTAAACTTGTATAGTCTTTGTAAAATACAAAATAGCTGAGCATACTTATGCTAAGCTAAGTAAAATATAAAACAGTTGTGTTTTGTTCGATTGATTCAGAATGTTGTTTTTCAGTTTACAGTAACATAGTCTTATTAATTGACAAGGTGCTATGTGACATCTTTTGTCAAATGATGCTTCGTGACTTTTTATTTTTTAGTAAAATCTTTTTTTAAGTAATTTTAAATATGAGACTGATAAAAAAATAAACATAACTTTACTGTTTTTATTGTCGGATTATGTAGATTAGATGTTCAAGCAAATACCAAATAAAATCGTATGCATTTTATCCAGTCACCATACCGTTTCCATGTTTTCCAAATGAACCGATGTTGTTTCTGAAAAGTTTTGTTGTATAATTTGTATGATGAGAGGGGGATCCCCCCAAACACATCCGGATGATATCTGAGGTCATCCAAAAATGACATGCTTAAATATATAAATCCCCCCCCTCATATAAGTTGATATACATATCTTTGTCTTTCATTTTTGACCTGTTTAACTCTCGCATTTAAAACAGGCTTAACTTCTGCTTAAGTTCGTTTTCTTATATGATAGAACCTTTGTTATAAAATAGTCACCAACAGTTTTTCACGTGAATAATAGTGTTGAGCCTGTAATGGATCAGAAAATAATAATAGACCACTTTAGTAATAAATAATAACCTATTAAAATAATATTCTTAAATATTAATATGTTTATAATAATAATAAATTTATTGTAATAATAATAAACCAGTTTAATAGACCAGTTTTTTTTTGTTTGTTTTTTTAGCGAAAGCCAACAAATGGCAAGGAATTGAAAATTATGCATGGTAAAGTGATATTTTCCTTATGTAATTTCCTAAAGATGGATGCCTTTATAATAGATTTTACAAGCTTCGTTAAAATCGGTTCTCAACTAGATAAATTAGTTTTACTTCTGGTTCAAGATATGCAGCAAACATGCAGAAATACGATGCGGCCAAATCTAGTCTTTCATACCTACCAATTTATTGGAATATAGCAAGATTTTTTGAGAATCTTACAATCCATTGATATGTTTAATCCAGGCAACCCTTTTTTTTGGTTTCGTGAAAATTGGCTTTGACTCATTTAGCTCAAATTGCAGACCTTGCACCATTTTCCAATTATTTTTAGAACTAGTTTTTCAAAGAAAAGCAAAAAGCGGCATCAAAAAATTAACGGACAGAAAGTATTCTGTACATGTGGTTGCCACCACCCTCCTAGACTGTCACTGTTTACACTGAGTTTTACTATTGCATAATGGAAAACCTTATGAAAAATTTCTTGAAAGTCATTTTGCTGCTTGTCAACTAAAAAATATTATGTTTTCGAAATCAGATTTTTCTGATCAGTGAACTCTTTAGTACTAATTTACTTCTTTTTTTTTCATATGCTGCAATGGTGCTTGTGTAGGGTATTTCTGCGAGTCAGGGATACACAAGGGAATTCAATGAACACAAGTATTGTATTTCTGATATAATTTTGACTACTTCTATAAACACAAGACACAGAAAAATTGCAAATCTTGCTACTGCCAAAATTTACAAAGCTTAACTTGTATTTGATATCAAGTTAATGTTCTCAGTTTTTGGTATCGTGAAAATTTTAAGTTTGGTACGCTTTATTATCGTAATTAACACGCGGATTCAGGTGTGGAGACCACTGGGTATCTTAAATATAATTAAAATCTTTAAAAAATAGAAAAATTACCTACTAATTAGAATGAAAAATTTCCTTTTTTTTACCCTAGATTCTAAATATTCATCATTGATTCATATAATTGTAATTGCCTCCGTAATTACGACTTTCCTTTGTGTTTCAGTGATGCCTATTCTGATAACGGGAAGAAGAAAAGACGACCTAAGGGCTTGTTTGGTGCAAAACGGAGGAAGAAAGTTGAAAAGAAGACTGAGCAAATAAAGAAGAAGCAGAAACCAATGATGAAGAAGAAATTCATAATGCAACTCCCGACGTTTAAAAAAACGTTAAGGAAGAGAAAACCTACTTCTGAAAAACCTCCTACATCTGAAAAACCTCCTACTTCTGAAAAACCTCCTTCAAATTCAAAATCTGCTGCAAAGAAAGAACCTTCGACGTCGAAACAAGCAGAAGCATCTGTTGCATCTGTGGAAGAGCGGAAGAAAACAAGAAAATATTTTGGAGACGACGAACTGCCATACACAATTGATGCGAAATCTGTGGGAAACATCGGAAGATATCTGAACCACTCCTGTGATCCCAACGTCTTTGTTCAGAATGTATTCGTCGACACTCATGACCTAAGGTTCCCGTGGGTTGCTTTTTTCGCAAATTGCTACATTCCCGCTGGCTCAGAACTGACGTGGGATTATCAGTATGAAATTGGTAATGTGCCCAACAAGCATTTGACTTGTCATTGTGGCGCAGATAATTGCCGTGGACGTTTATTGTGATTGCTTAAAGATTACTCAGGTGTCTTCTACTACTGCACAAACGGCATATTTCAATTATTACTTTTTTCTTTCATTTTAAAAATTTCGTTGATTCTTTTCATCTTGTTCCATAGCAAGTGATATCTCAGTCGTAAAACGATCTTAATGTACTAAAAAAAAGGTCTTGCTTTAGCAAGATACAATTATTTATAAGGTGTATGGTACTGTCCATTGCCAATTGTTGTTGCATTAGCCACGAGAATCGCTAATTTTCCTTCTCTTCTTATAAAATAATAAGAAAAACTTTGTGGTCAACTTTGTGGGTGTGATGCCTTGCTTCCAAGTCGGGTTTTCGGAACTCTTTTTGTTTAAATGACACTTGTTGTGGCTGCACTGTCTGTCTTCATC
This sequence comes from Artemia sp. Kazakhstan ARC1039, assembly GCA_029168905.1. Taxonomy (NCBI): domain Eukaryota; kingdom Metazoa; phylum Arthropoda; class Branchiopoda; order Anostraca; family Artemiidae; genus Artemia; species Artemia sp. Kazakhstan ARC1039. The sequence goes on along the minus strand of JAQQPU010000650.1, from coordinate 45,551 downwards.
CTGGTGGTCGCAATATTATTTCTACAAAATATCAATTTCTGGCTTGAATTATTCAATTATTCTATTCAAACCACAGAATTAAAAAAAAAAATCGAGCTTAAATGCCAATAGGAAATTTGATGCAGCATCACAGGAGCAAACTTCTTCGTATTTTTGTTTTTGGTTAACGTCTGAATTAACAATAAGGGTGACCTACTTGTTTTCTCTATCAAATGCGGGGGGTTTTGCCAGGTAGCGTTCGTGCGAACTTGTTTTTTCGTCGTCTTTTTCTTTTCTTATGATTTTTGATAAAAAGATTTCTGCGATACTGCTTTAACAAAAAGAGTCGTCAATGAACATGACAGTTTTTTGTTGATGTTATTTTCTTCGAGTATTGATTTCATTTTTTTTTTTATGGCGGTTGGAATTTCCTTTGGTTGTTTATAATTTTGTTTTCTTACTATACATTAGAGTAATATTACTCTTTCCGACTCCACCTGTAATATTTCAAATGTGCCCCCAACCCCTCTATACTGATAAATGTTAGTTAATTTACGTGTAACCATGGTTATTAGTATCAGTATTGTTTATACACATGAAATAAATTAATTTATGTTTTGCTTCCTTTTTTGCTTACTTTGATTTATGTTCCATGTTGCTGTATAAATAAATATTTACAAACCATTGGGAACTGTCTTTTTCTTTATCATTCTGGTACTACCGAACCAGCTGAGATAAAGTAAGGAATCGGTTTGAGATAGATGGTATCAGCGCAGATCAATGTCAGTGACAAAATATTCATAAACTTGTGAACCGTTATATTAAATACTAAAATTTTACTTGCGGTTTAATAGAAAAATTTCCACTGGCTTGCATACTTCTATCGTAATTGATTTTCCTAAATTTAGTGCTTTCATTATTCCCGAATGAATCGGTGTATCCCTTATAGAAAACAAGGCTCTCCAATTTCGCCACGGAAAATAAAGTTCATAAATATACGGATTTTGCCACGAAAAACTAACTGTTAATTTTAAGTTAAGTCTAGGAGAGCCCATCTTTCTTTTAAGGATTAAGAAAGTACCGTAATTATGTCCAATTTGCCCATATTTTTTTTTTTTAACGTCATACCTTGTTTGGCTAAGTTTAAATTTTTGTATTGGAATTCTTAAGTTCAAGTTTAATCCCAGCTATGGTTTTCCTACTCTCAAACTCAAATGGACTGTCATGCTGGATTTTCAGAAAAGAAACTATTTAATTAGTCTCTATTCACTTTAAAAGACAGGAAAAGTGGAGGAACGCTTCTGGTGGACGTTATTTACGTAATAATAAAATAACTTGTAAAACATCGAATTGGATCTCAGCTCGGTTTTGAGCAGTCTTTTTTTTTTTTTTTTTTTTTTAATATACTGCACCAAAAATTTTAGCCGCCTGTCTTAATTTTCAAAATAATTTACCTCTTGAATGAACTTGTCCTAAAAAAAGAAAGAAAAAAAAAGTGATACATTCATCAGCTCTTTAAGAACTTTTAATCAGTGTTGAAAAGGAAATTGCATTTTCTTTTCTTTTTCTTTGTTCAAAAGTGGATTTTCTTGGTATTGGTCAACTTTCCAATATTACTGCTTAAATCAGAGGGAACGCTATGGCGTTGCCTGTAGTAAGGAGTCATAAGGCTTCGATGTTTTATTAATTTTTTCCCAGAGGAACTTCATATGGAAGGGTCGTATAAACTTCGGAGGGAGCTCATTCGATAGGAAATTGGAAGTTAAATTCCTATTTTTAAGAGTTAAAAGTTATCGGAGGACAACTAGCCCCCCCCCCTCTGCTCCTGGGGCAAGGGTTGTGAGTTATGCTACCTGCCCATTGTTAGCCTAAAAGGTTTTTATGGTAGGGGTGGTTGCATAAACTTTGAAGGGGGCTCATTTGATTGGATATTGAAAGCTCTAGTGCCCTTTTTAAGAGTCAAAGTGATCGGAGGGTGACCAACCCCCCTCCCCTTTCGGCTTTTTTCGCCAAATGCATCCGATCAAAACTTTAAGAGAATCAACTCCCTGCAAAATAACTAGTCAAAATCACTCCCTGCAAAGCTATATGGGTGGAATCGTGGGGAGAAAAAAGAAAAACAAAACAATACACAATAACACGAGAAAAAAAACACCCGTGACTACCCTCCGAAAACCCTTACCTTAAACCTTAGTTCCTTCAGTGCCTCCGGAGGCACAGAGGGCGTCGGTTAGTAGCCTTCAATCTTCCCTCATGTGAAACGCTACGTATATGTCTTCCACTCTGGGATGAGACTCGTCTGGAGGGCTCTTTTGTCACGTTCATACGTCCTACGACGCGTGTTCTTTGGTCTTCCTCGACGACGGGTGATGTTTTAAAAAATAAATGCAAATGATGTAAAAAGCTTTAGACTTTTCCGGCTAGGGAAAGAGGGAAAAGTGCAGTAGCCAAACTCCTGTTTGTATTCATTTTTGTTCATTTTTAAGTTTGACTTTAATTTCTCTTCGTTTTGGGTTTCAATTATTCTTTAATGGTAATTTCTGGTCGTTTTTAATTTGGATTATTATAGGAATTCATTTCTGCTGGTCTTAAGTTTCATATGCTCTTTGCTTTTCTTTGAAAAACTTTTTTTCCGGTAAGTTTTTTTTTTGTTTATGATAAAAAGCAGTGAATGGAAACTTGCAATTCCATTAGTAATGAGAGAACTCGTAATTTTAGGAGACAGGATCGTCTGCTTTAGTCCCAAATACAGGAAATAAAATAACAGAATGAACCTAAATCAAAACAAAAAGTGTTTGTGAGAATTGATGGCAGCAGTGTCGAATTCCTCCAACAATACTTTTTAAAGCTATACATTTTCTTTTTAAGGTTTTAAGAAAGTGTTTTGGCAATGAGGTCAGCGATTTGTCACACATTTTAAGCTGTTTTAGGATTTTCTTAGGATCGTAGGAACTTTTATTTAAACTGCTGCATGCTCAAATATATTTTCCCTCTGAAAAGCAGAACCAAGGCACCGAAGGAACGGAAACTTTGCGGAGAATCATCTCATGGTCATCTCTGAAATAGACTATAAACATTCACTTTGCTCTTACATTGCATGCTCTGGCTCAAGTGCAGACAAAAATAATCCTTTGGGCCTCAGGCAGAATAGAAATCATGCCCTCTTTTCTAAGATGTAACATCGTATCCATCAATCCTGCCAGAGCTCCACGCTTCCTGTAAAAGTGCAATGGTTAGACCCTTAACATATTTTGGCGATAACCTGAAAGTAAGGACATGAAAAAAAACAGCAGAAAAGCTGGTGTTATCCTGCAATAGCATTAAGAAGAATTTTGAAATCTTTCACCTCGCTTAGAAAAGTTTTCCGAAGACAAATATATTAGTGAACTTGTTTCCATCATGGACTGTTTTCTGAACTACTTCACAAGATATCAATTATAATTATTCATAGCAAAGCTTTAAAATGTTTTATTCTTCAACAGGGCTTCAAACGAACAACTGTTGTAAATCAAAGCCGAGTCAAATAAAGAAAACTTGGATGAAACAGAGAAGCAAACGAATTTAGATAGAACAGAATGTGCAAGAAAATGCAAAAAATAAAGCCAATTAGAAAGTAATTTGAATTGTTCCAGAATCAGCTTTTAAGCCTTTTGCTGCAAAAAAAAACTATAGCGAAACTACACAGGCTCGTGGGGTGTGGGGGGGGGGGCCAAGGCTTTTTTAAAGAAGATAAAAAAAACAGAACAACATTGAGCAAATATACCTAAAACAGGGGGTTACCATAGATCTTAATTCTCTTAATTATTAGCTACCGCAGTAACCACGATTTACTAGGTTGCACGTACCGCTACAACAGCGCTGAAAATTATTTCTAAACATTATTTTTTTGGTAATTACAAAGGCGCTATATGTAGCAATTTCCTCTAAGTGAGCCATTAAGCAGCTCTCTATGATGGTTCAGTACCCCGCTAGTTTCAGAGAAGGAGAAACAGAAAAAAAGATGCTTTTAATACAAAATATCGTGGTTTCAGCCACTTTCCTTGTTTTTCAAACCAATGGATTTTCCTTGTTCTCTAAGCCAAGGGACTGTAGGTTTCCTTAATAAGGTTTTTCAGATCGTTTTTTTTTATAGTGTACTTTGTGTTTTCATCTGACAGTATTCTCAGGAATTTTAAGAGTATAGGGCTATTTAATAGCTGTAAAAAAAAAATTAAGCACAGTGTTGAAAAACAACCAGTAGCCAGTCTCGCTGCTTTAATACAGCACATCCTAAAATAGAAAACAGTTATGAAATAGAATTAACAAGGTTTTTTTCAAAGTCTAGGGGGGTAATTGCCCCCACCCCTGCCTAATTTTTGCACCTACGTGAAATCCCAAAAAAACAACCATAAACGATTAATCTCTCGCACGTAATAGTTTACAGGTTGTTGTTTTTTTATTGCACGGCTTTGCGTGGAACTGAACCAAATGCAATAAATTAAACTTTAGAATCGTCCCAGTATTGTCTTCCAACCCCCTGTTTCAAACCTTAAAAAATAACTTTACATAATAAATTCCTTTGACATCAAAGCCAAAAGGATATCAATGAAAAAGGTCCTAATTGTATACAATGAGAACTATCATTATTTCTATCATTACGCTATCTTCAAGAAAGGTTAGTCAGGTATTAACAAAAGTTAGTGGGAAGTAAAAGTAAGTGCATTAGTTCCTGATTTTGGGAGTTCATAGACTATCCAACTTATGTCAGTGAGGGGGAGATCTCTAGATCCTTGTTACCTGAGCAACAGTCAGAAGGATTTATCAGATCTCAACCAAAGTCAGTGATAAGTTACATTTGGTGTGCTAGTTCTGCCATTTTGAAGTTAGGTACCAAATCCTCCAGGGTTCTGCCATATCTCACTAAACGCACTTTTAAGTTATGCGTAGCTACAGAATGAAATTTATATAGAAATAGTCAATTTACATAGAAATTTATATGAAATAGTCATAGGCCGTGGGTGCCCATATGGGGGGGGGGGCACGGGGGGGGCTCCCGCCCCCCTGGCTGAATGATGCTGCCTTATTTTTATATTTTTGTTCTGAGATTTCTATTATATAGCATAAAAAGTGCCAATTAGATGAGATTTGCCCCCCCCCCCTGGAATTCAGCTTATGGGCGCGCATGTCATAGGCAGAACAAAATTAGTGCTGTAGATGAGGAATATCTTATCACAAGCACACATCGTATCACAAACTAATAAAAGCGAATCAGATAATAGTCTGAATAACAAATAACAGAATATAAAATGGAATTCTCAAACGCCAAAACATGAATTGACACAAAACTAAGTTCGAAAAACTTGAAGCTAAACCAGTTTAGAGAAACCTGACGGAAATTTAGTATCATGTCATTGCATCATTGGTTTATAGCATGAAAAAGTGATGAAAATTCATGTCCAATCTGTTTTTGTATAGATATTTAGAGTGTTAGAAAATTGTCATAAAATTGCCAAGTGTGTTGCAAAACTATATCCTTGTTGATGTTAAGGATCTTCTCCCTGACTTCTGCTGAAAGAAAGTCAATGAACTCGTCCTGAGGAATTGTGAGTAAATAGTTAAATTTGTATAGTCTATATCAGGTATCAAGAGCTGCCGCATATCGTGCTAGAAGTTGAACAATTTGAGCAAAGTTGCCGTTTTGTTCTTCGGTTCTCCTAAAGCCAATGGATGTCTCGCTAGGGTCCCTGGAACGTCCAAAAAAAATCAAAACTTTTTTGTTTGTCTCGTCAAATTTTGCTTGCTTCGAGTGCTTTTATTAAGTAAGAAATTCATATGACTGCTGTTATTGACAAAGTCACAAAAATAGGACAAAGCTACTTTGTGTAACTTGTAGGAAAAATCATTCGCTAATTTTCCTTTCTTCACCTTTACTTTGCTCTTCATTTTGTGATATTGCCGCAGACCGTCTTCTACCCAAAAGTTTTCTGATTGGTAGCTCCTGGGACTGGGAACACACAAATCAGAAGGCAGCATCTTTCTCGACATAGTATTTTAAGAACTATAAATCCTCATATCATCCCAGATGAAAACGCCACTGTTTCATTTTTTACGTTGAAGGATCAACTGGGAATGCACTCAGCTTTGGTTTATTAGGGCCACATGAGATAAGGTACTTACTTTGGCTTTCGCTAGAGATTGGCTTCCTTACTCCTGGACCTTTTTGAATTATACTTTCAAAATCGTCACTGTAACTCTCAACAACAACTCCACTAATTGTTGAAATATTAAGAACTTCTTCAGTGCAATCGATTTTTAACTCTTTTCATAGGGCAAACACAGAAGATTATGTATATTGTATTTTCACCAAGATATCTTTTGCATTCAACGTAAAATTTTCTCGGACAGTCTTAACAATGTCATTGGAACAAGTAAGCAATGGTATAATGCCTTGCAGCTTGGTAATACATGTAAAAAAAAAATACCTTGTTCGGTCTTTGATCGGACACGTCTTGCCCTACATTGACTCCTTCTCATCATTTGTGTCGATCGATGGTGTTACATCAAAAATTACTGTAAAGAGCCGAAGGCACACATTTGGAATAATTTCTTATCAAATTTCTGTTCGTTATAAGTTTCAACGTTACTCATTACTTTCGTCCCAGACAAAAACTTACCTCCCGACTTCAATAATCTATCCCAGGGTCTTCAAAAGCGCCCCTGTCCTGGGAAAAAAAGATTCTGGGTACGCAGCCAAATCTTGCTTGTCCTTCTCAAGCGTTGTATCCGTCTCAACCTCGTATTGTAATCGAGTTTTTTTTCACTGTCTTGTATATACTTGCTTTTAAAGGGTCTTGTGGGACTCCTCTTCTTTGAATTCTTATTCAAGGTTGCCACCGAGGTTACGCTCGTACCATTTTTGGTACATTTTAACTAAAACGCTACGTTTTACGCTACGGTCTTAAAAACGTTACATTTTTGTTACGTTTTTGAATTTATGTTACAATTATGTTACGCTTTTGAATAATGAGTAAGTTTCACATTTTCTGAGTAATCTATTTTCCCCCCGTGAAAAAATGTGCTGTTCCCATTTTAATTACATTGACATGAGTATCAACGTTCTTTCACATTGCGGACATTTAATCTTATTACACAATCACTCAGTTATTAGGATGAGAAAATACCCACTTCACTTACTCGCATAGTAAGTTAAGATAACATTTTCTCTCGTGAGCATAAGATTATCATTTCTTTAATGACAAGTGACAAGTCAGTTAGTCACCTCACCAACTTTCAGTTTTATCAGTGTTGAGTTTGAATCTTGTTCCGTCAACCGTCATACTGAAATTGTATGGAAAAGGAGCTAGCTCAAGTCAGGAAGGAAAATATATAATAAAAACATGTAAATAATAATAAAAAGCTATTTTCTTTATAATTTATTTTTAAATAAGTGATTATAAGATGATGTGGTACTTGTCGATTAACTGGTACACACGCGAGAAGTCAAGTTTTTGTTAATACTAATGAAATTAAACAAATTAGGCCTATGATGAAAATCTAGTAGTTTAGAACCAAATTTGGGCTATATATTTGCACATTAGGGGGGTGGGGGTAAAGCATAGTAAATATTAAATACGTAACCTAACCTAGGTGTTTTTTTCCCTAAACTCCAAAAAACAAAAGTTTAATTATTGTAAACGCAATGACAAACCACGCTTTGCGATCCAATTCTCTATTGACTGATACCCGTTTGACTAGTTTCCTTTAGCATCTATCTTGCGTGTGTACCAGCTAATTGACAAGTGCTGATGATATATATATATATATATATATATATATATATATATTATTGTTTGCGTAACAACCTCACCCCATCCCTTCTGATTGGTTGGACATAATATCACGTTATATACAAAACTTAATTTTTTTATATGGGATTATGAACAGCTGATATTGAGAAAATATATGAAACTGTAAAAATGAGCCAGTTTTTGCTTATATCTAAGCATTAGCATCGAGGAGGCGGGTGAGTTAGTTGAGCCGGAATTTTCGATTTTATGCTACCAAATATCATGGTTCCTTTTTTGTCATTATACCCCCCTCTCCATCTGAGGTCCCACATATAACAGTATAAATACATTTCATTGTTGTGTCGAATCTTGCGATGACATTCTTTCTTGTTGTATTCTTTCATATTGTAAAGTAAGAATTTTATTGGTTGATCTTTTTTTTAATATATTCCTAGGGCTTTAGAAAAAGACAACTAGACTAATGCCCATTTTTATGAAGAAGAGAAACAGTATTGTATCTGTATAGGGTAGGCTTACAGGCTAGTTAAAAACTGATTCATAGGGACCATGCAGGCTGGACTGGGGCCCGAACCCCCTGAAAAGGTAAATTTCTCGGCATTTCTTAATTAAATTATTGGTTTTTTATTATTTCCCCTAATTTTTTTTAATTAAATCATTTCCAGTTCATTTTTATGAACTCACTGATCTTTTTGTTCCATCTTCCATTAATTTCTTTGCCACACTATTTTTTTTAATTTTTGAAATATTTTTCAACCACTTCTGAATGTTCATTTACTTCCCACTTTTATCAGTATAGCACAACGGTAAGAGCACTTCCCGAGGCTGTCTTAACTTAGTTTGTAATCTTGGATGAGACACTGTATTTTTTTTAATTAGAAAATTAGAATACTTAAAACATTTTTTCCAGAATCTATAAATATAAGTGAAAATTTGGGGCAAAAAATCGATTCGTTTTCGTTTTTGCATAATTTGATCTTTTTTTATTGGTTTTCCTCAATTCATCGACTTTTTCCGTTTATGCATTTAAGACCTAGGCAAATACTACGTAAAATCCAATGCTTTTTGTGCCCCTCATGTTCGATTATATTCATGTATTTTTGAGAAAAAAAAATAATTCTCTGCTTTTTAGTTCAATTTTTGAAAATGAGTTTATTTTTCTTTTTTATTGTTTGACTTCCTCCCCTAAAAATTCTTTGTACGTGCCAGGACTAGTGAGACACATCAAAACAGCTTTAGGATAACATTCTTAGGAATTAATTGTGTGAATTCTTCTTTTATTTCTTGCTTTCTTTTGGTTGGGAGTTACGATTCAAATTACAAACGAAAAAGGCATTTTATGTAAAATAACTGCTGTTTTGTATACGAACTGAAGACAACGATTGAAATAATTTTGTTCAATAAAAAAAAAAAAAAACTCACTCGGAATCGCTTAAATCTTCATTTTGGAGCTATGCAAATTTGAAGTTTGAGGAGGTGAGACTGAGACCAAGCCAGTCTAAAATATTAGACGGAAAGGGAGCGATTAAAATGATTTTTTGGCTGTTTTTAAGAAGCTGGATTAATTAAGATCGTTTTCATTGAATTTAACAAAAAAAAATCTAATTGGTTATCTTCTTCTCTGAAAAACTGTAAATTGTTCTGTGTTTATTGATTTGTCTTTTATCTTCTACGTATTGCTCATCAACTTTTTTTTTATAACACCAATAATGGTAATTAAAAAAACAGCAACAAATTAAGCAAAATAGTAGCCTGGGGTTATATACACGCATCGGAAGGGGGGTGTCTTTCTGTTGTGCAGGTAAACTGGAAGCAGCACTTACAGTTGAATAAATAGGAATTTCCTAAAAGTAAAGAAGCGCGAACTGTTATTATTATATACTTTTTGAATACCTTTTAAAAGTTGGAGGGAAGATTTTTAATGAGATTACGTAAAAATATATTTTTCAAATTATACAGGCAACAAATCTCCCCTCCCCCCTTTAAGTACGGCTCTTGATAGTAAAATTAAGGCACCCTGCCTTGAAAGGACACTTTCCTATCAAAAGTTACGAAAAAGTTACGTTTTTAAGAGTTGGATGTCACGAAATTTTTTGGTCTGGTGGCAAACCTGTTCTTATTACTTTTCCATTGTGTTCAGAAATATCTTCTGCTGAATTTTCCCAAACTACTGAACCATCAGACAAAAATAAATCATATGTGAGCATGAACAGATTTTTAAGGTGAGTTGCTAGGCTACCAGTCCAGTCTCTTTAAACCTGGTTTAATTTAAACGACTCTTTTTAAATGTGAAATTATTAAAAATAAGAATTAAGCGATAAAATAATACGACTATTCTATTTACATGCAAATTCGGTTTTCGGTATCCACGAGTGAAGCTAAGCAGTGCTAAAAACAACCATTTCTCTACTTAGAAGTCTGAAAATCCCAAAGTCATCTCTGACTGAATTGAGTGCCTGGAAACTGGATGAGGCCAAAATAAACGACTTAAATGACTTAGGGGCTAGAAATTAGGGGCTAGATCTGAACGACCAGACAAAAACAAATTATACGCGAGCATAAGTAGGTTTTTAAGGAATGAGTTGCTACCAGTTCAGTCCCTTTAAACATGGTTAAATTTAAGTGATTCTATTTAAAAACCGAATAAAAAAAAATTGTACCATAAAATAAAATGACTATTCTATTTACATGTGATTTCGATTTTTGGTATCCTCGATTGAACCTGAGTTTTGTCAAAATCAGCCCTTTCTTTACCGATAAATTTGAATATGCAAAAGTCTTTCCATGAGAAGAGAGTGTATCATAGACTGCCTCATAATTGAGCACCTGGGACCTCAACGAGGTCGAAATAAACGACTTCGCAAAGTCTAGAAGGTTGAGTCACCCCCCCTCCCCCTTTATCTTAGGAACAGTTTTGTGTGTGAAGTTGATACTAACAGGACTTGTTGTCAGAGATGTTGAACTAACCAAAAGAAAAAAATTGCATCCTAATGCTACTGCTTCTACTCATGCTACTACTGCTGTTGCTATTATTACTACTTCTATTACTACTACTGCCACTAAAGCTTAGGCTACTACTATTAATTCTAATGCTACTACTACTACTACTACAGCTATTAAAACTAAGGGTAATAAGGCAAAAATTTGGGGTACATAAAAACTATATGGAACTAAATCAGAACACGCTATGCCCACACCAGTTGTCAACCGGATGAACCAGAAATGCTTCAGGAACAGTTAATGGTATTAAGCTGAAACTTTCAGCGTATGTTGAAGGGGATGTTGAAGAAACCAAAGGTGATATACGCATACTACTACTAATGTTCCTGTAACTATTTCTATTATGCAAGCTAAGGGTATCAAGGTGAAGCGTTTAAGTAATATTTTTGCAGATGTTGAACTACGTAAATCAAAACAAACTATGAGCAAGTGGGCTTTCTAAAAGGTGACGAAGCAATATCTAAAAAACAACTATATTATTAAGTTAGACGTTTGAGAGTAAGTTGTGGGGGACTTTGAACTAGCCAGAAGACTCTATGTGTATACTTTTAATACTACCAATATGGTTACTAACTTATGACGCTAAGGGTATTAAAGTGAAACTATTAGGGATTGTTTAGGGGGAGTTTCAACTAAACGAAAAAAAACTGCATGCATTCAGGTTTGTTCTGGGGGGGGGGGAATAAAATGGATTGTATAATAAACTTGAATTTCCTTGTGAGGCGATCAACTGGGTTGGGGGAGTCATCCATCCAGGAGTGTAATCATTCTTCGTAAAATTATCAGATATCTTGGGAGCGTTACCAATTGGAGAACAATTGAACTAGTTGACTACCCTGGGAGACTAGATACAGGCATATAAAATAAGACAACACAAATGGAAAAGTAATAGATTTATTGAACTTACATGTTTAATTGTACAGCAGTATACTTCAAAACATCAATCTCTTAATGCTTAATGCTTGGGTTCCCAATACTTAATGATGATCGAACAACACTTTAACAACACTTTAAAACATAGTTTTAATTCTGCGCACAAAGAACTATTCATGATTGGCCCAAATCCTGTGGAGGGGCCTGCCACTTTGTCATTATGTTGACAAACTCAATAACTTATGTTAACTGCCCGTCCAATAATTTTACTTTTAACATTTTAGTCATTAAACTTTTCGCATTCCTGTAGTAACTTGAACTTTCTATGTTACTTGAATCTACTTTGCATAAAACATTGTCTCGTGATTTTTTGTCAGGTATTTTGCGAAATTCAACTATCTTCTTTAATTAATACCGTCATTCGATCGGTAGCTTTTTCCACATTTGACATCTGTCGGTTAGTAAGACAAAAAGGGTGGAATGCATGCGAAGCATTACAAAGTATTCTGGAATTTATCAAGTATCAAGTTCTTTGCGAATCTGATCATCTGTTTTTTTTTACTTTAAAAGGATGTTTTGGCTGAGCATAAAATGTGGTTTTTCTTTCGTTGATTAAGACTTTAGACTCAAGTTTGAGATATTTAGAACGAAATGATTTTATTTCATCTTGAAGTATTTAGAAACAATTTTATATTACCTATTGCTTACGGTACATATTACCCTTCCCATTATTTAATGACGTCCCGTCATTAGGATTTGCTCGCCCTTAGGTTTTGAAATATTCGCGGTTTATTTACTATTTGTCCTACGATATTTTTATTTAAGCTTAATCAACAATGCTTAAGAAAAGATTTTAGTACTACTTTTCTTGTTTAGTTATATATCCTTCTCTAAGGTTCCTCCACCGGCTAAGATAGTCACTACATAACTACATTTTTTTTAGATTCATCCTTTATATATTTTTCTATTTTGAGCTAGCTACGGAATAACTATATTTCCTGTTCTACGCTAAATTAAACGAATAACATAGTAACGCTACATCTAATTCTACTTGAACATCTAGCAATACATACATGAATAATTTATAACACACAATATAATGTTTACCATTTTCACTGGTAATAAAAACACTTTCACTGGGGTTGTTTGTTATGTAGTATTAATAATAGATCATTAAAATTGTTAGGTTGTTAAAATCAATAAAATGTGATATAAGTTCACACCTATTTTACCACTATACGTGTCTCTTTCCGTTGCAAATTATGGTCCTTCACTAGTATCGTCTTGTTGAAACAAACTTTTAAATCACTTGTATGTAGCTTCTTCATAGATTAGTTCGAGTATGATTATGTTCATCTTTGACGAAGTGTTTTCTCTAATTATAAAACGGGAAATGATATCTTTGGTCGCAGGTGTGTGGAATCTTGTCATCAGAGTTCATTTTCACCTGCTGTTTTTGGATAGATCATAGGGGGCTTTATCGTTAAGGGGTTGATCACTGCTACTGAGTTAATATTGGATGGGTTGCTTTTCTTCTCAGCATGGCACTGTTGGGATGTTCATATTACATAGAGAAAATATATCTCGTTTAAAATAGTTCATTCAAGCACTTAGAGGTTAGCTTCTCTTACAAAATTGTTTGTGCATGGCTTGTGTCTATTAGCTTTTGCGGGGACTCCTTGGCTAATCACAGGGAAAATGATGTTTGAATTTTGAATAGGTCAACATCAAACTTTTGTGACTCCTTCAACATATTGTCTTTGATTAGCGGTAGGAGTACATTCTCACTCAGGGGTTATTCACTGGGATTACTATTGATTTATAGCATTCAATGATAGGTTTTCAAGTCCATATTTCAAAAAATTGTCTCGTAGCATTTACGGTGATATCTCTAATGTCTTTGTAGTCTCATAATGGAGAAATGGTCTAAGGGGATTTAACATGCGAATCTTCGACGTGTCAACAAATTGGGTTCATCAATATTGTTATCAGGGATGATGTATTAACTCACATCTTATGCTAGATAATGGGGTTTTCAGGGTTGTAATGTTTGTAGCCTGATACTGCACTGGATACTGTGATTTGTTAGATAGTGTTACCTGATACATATCATTTCCTCGATCAAAAGGTACCCGTAATCTTCGTAAGCTAAGTTGGGCTGAGAGTTGCTTGGAACTTATGGCGAGTACTCTTCGTTGGTTGAGTCATGATGAAAATAGGTGCTACTGGGCTATGTCAGCACTGGTCTCTGCATTGTCCTGGATAGTTTCTGATATGCCGTTCCAATTCCTGGAATAAAATAACTCGGCAAAATTATGCCGAGTACAAATAAGTCACGTATCGATTGGATACATGAATTTTACGCTACAAGACAGAGCTTAATAAATACACTAATATTAGTACACAAAACGAAATTTTTATCATGTTGGTTGAAATATATATGTAAAGTTCCCATCGGGAAATTCAATACATAGAAGTTTCTTCTAATTTGTTATAGCATAACGACGATATAAAAGATTAATTCTTTAACTTTAAGTGTGGTCTCTTATTATGCTTTCTAATATACACTACTACATACACTTTATTTTAACTTCTTTCAGCACTTAGCTAATTTCACATTAGATTTAAAATAATCATTTTAAACAGAGTTTATGCTACATGATTAATTTTGAGGTCTAATTTTACAACATATTTCATGCCTGCATTGTTCACGCACATCCGTGCTGTTTAAGTCGCAGCGTCATAGCCACACGGTTTTACGTAAACGACACTACATGGAGGGAACAAGACATAGCAAGGACGAGTGGAGACCTCTATACCCACTAGTTTTCTAATGTCTTCCCCTTTTTCTTGGCTTAGACGTTTTCATGGGGTTCCAGGTTTAGCTTTTGCATTTCAGCCGCTTCCCTGTGTTCTTCCTTTGGGATTTGCCTTTTTATCCTAAAAATTCTTCCATAATTGAAAGTCAGTAAGGCTCTCATAGTCAAGGAAATCGCGAATACGAAACATATAGTCAGTAGTATTTTCCACCAAAAATTGGTTGAGAATAATCCGTATTTATTATCTACATACGTTAATCTTTGGTCTTCATTAGTAAATAGGGGGATCTGGGAGTCTAATGCTTCTCTTATTTTTGTAAGCTGTAACGTTCCTTTATTCTGTTCTATTTTGGATCATATTGAGGTTTTCATTTCCTTACTTTCTATATTGGGAATAGTGTACGACAGGTTGATTGCCTTAAAATTGATTATTTTAGGACTTATTATATTTGTACTCGTGGTAATTAACGGTGTTTGAAAAGTTGATTCTTTAGTTACAAGTCGACATCCTTGTTTTATGGTTATCGTACCCACGTCTTGTAATAGTAATTCGATCCTGTAACTTGGATCGATTTTTTCTGTATTATTGTAGCAGGACAAAGTTCCAACAGTTTCTCTTGGAACAGAAAATAACCAAAGATCATTTCTGAGGTGTATGAATATTTCTCGTTTAGTACTTCCTATCAAAGCTTCTTTCAGCTGGACTGGATACATCGTACTGGAATGGTATGGGTGGACTTTTTATATTAAAGGAAATTATTCAAATTAATTATATGCAATGTGACTTTTTAATTAGAATTTGTTTTCGGGAACTGATATATGTTGAACAGACGGTATCAGACGGTTTTGATTCGTGCGAAGCTCTTATATATGTTTAAAAAAATTTTCTACGGCATTTTTATAGTTGTATGATTTTTACTTGTGAGCTAAAAGTTTTAAAATTATTATTCCTTTATGACGCCTATCCATTAAAATCTCTTAATCCTGTGCTGACTAAGGGTAATTCCATCTATCAGGCTTTTTAACCGTTCTACCTGACTGTGTAGTTACTTTTTCTTCGACTTCTTGCGGCTTTTTCTTTTTTGGTTTTGCTAGGGATATGAGGTCAAATTTTTTTTATTGTTTCTTCAAAAATTCTTGCCCTTTTAATTTTGTTTCTTTTGCGTGTGCGGCTGCTGAAGTTGGTTTTGATTTCCCTATTTCTTTAGCTACCATATGGTCTGATTCTCCATCGGTCTCTTCGGAACTATATTCCGATGATTGCGCATTATAACTTTTAGAGGTGGCGCTTCGTGTTCTTGAGGTATCACCTGCCCTTCCTTCGTAGATTTCTACTCCTCTGGAAATAGAGGGTTTATTCTCTAAGTCCTCGCTTTGAGTTTTTAACTCAGGAGATTTGAAAGACTCTTGAGAACTCTGAGAGGAATCAAAAGTTTTTGCGGGTTTTCTCCACTGTTTAATTGCCATGTCCTCAGGGGGATGGGGCATTTTTTGTACTAGTGTTTCCCTCCATGAAGTCCATTGTTTAGGCTTGACCTAGGACACAGTTATATCATGAGACTGTCCTTCCTGGGCGTCCTTGGGGGTTTGAGTCCAAGGCAGCGTACTTTGCCTCGTTTTTATGGGGAAATTTATTAAATCCATTGCTTCTCGCAGATTTGTTGTAATTGTTGTTTTCTTTACATCAATACCCAGAGTTTCTACCGCTCTGTTCAATTCCTCCTGCAATGACAGGGGTCTTTCTATTGGTGTTGCAAGGGAAATCATATCGTCTGGAAATCTTTTGGGGGGACAAGGGGTCAAAATTCTATCAGGGAAAAATTGTGTTTTAGGGGATATCGTATAATCTAATTCTCCTGCGCTCTCCGACGATGAACTTTTGGGGATTTTTGGCGTTTTCATTCTCACTGACATTAGGGATTTTCTTTTTCATGGCTAAGAATTCTTCAAAGTTTTCCTCATCACTCTCATTTTCAAAATAATCTTGCTTGAAATTAAAGGGTTTTAGCTCTACTAACCTCGATATAGGAGGCTCATCTTCTGCGTCTGACGACTCAGTAGATGAGGGACGCGATACCCATTTTTCCGGGAATTTGGCTCTTTTCATTCGGCTGACATGTGCCTTATACGTCCTTCCATTATCGGGGTTCACCATTTTAAAAGTAAAATCGTTATCCTACTTTTTACCTATTCTGTACGGTCCGGAAATTTATTAGAAAGTTTCTTGCCTTCCGTTTTTGCTTCATTTTTTAGGTAGACGCAGTCCCCTATCTTAAAATCTATGTTTCCCTTGACTTTGGGTAGGTTTCTTAGCTCTTGACTTTTACATTTTTCCAACTCTTGAGTTTTACATTTTTCCAACTCTTGTCTTACAATTTTATAAGTTTTTCTCATCCTATTTATGAACTCTTGTTTATAATCTTCTGAGTTATTGTAATATTGCCGGGATTCAATAATCTCATCATACGGGATTTTAAAATTGCGACCAAAAAGTAAATAAAAAGGGTTGTCTTTAGTTGTTTCTGAATGTGCAGTGTTGATTATATTAGTTAAATAAGGTAAGAATTGGTCCCAATCATTCCTGTTGTCTTTTGTATAAATACTTATTACATTCGAAAATATGTTGTGCCTATTCTCTATTTAGCCGTTAGCTTGTGGATGATAAGGAGATGTCACTAATTTTTCTATATTAAGAAAACTCATTAGGTCTTTTGTTACTTTTGAAACAAAATTACTTCCGTTGTCACTTATGACCTTGTTTGGGATGCCAAATTTTAAAAATAATTTCGTCAACGCCTTACTTGTGGCGAAAGCACCTTGATTTTTTAATGCTTTCGCAAAAGTGAATCCAGAAAAATGATCTATGACTGAAAGAATACAAGTGTGGCCTCTGTTGGAAACAGGTAAGCCGCCACTAGTTCCATATAAGTCAAACGAGATGATATCAAACGGGAATCTTGCTATCGGAACTCTTCCCATCGGAGGATTGGGATAAGCTTGGGGGTTTTTTCTTAAGTTACACGCTTCGCATAAACTCACAAATTCTTTAAGTTTTGTTAATGCCTACGGCACGTAAAAATATTGTTTTAATTTATGAAAAGTTTTCGTTATTCCCAAATGTCCACCTATATCTGAATGAAAATATTCGAAGGCCGACATTATTAAATTTTGGGGTAATACAGGTATTACTGAAGTTTGGTTTCTATTTGCCTCAACAGTCACGATTCTACATAATATTTCTTCATCAAGATCATAGTAAAAATTATCGATTTCTTTTCTAAGAGTTTTGAATTTATCTGGCAACATTTCATCATTCACAAAATAATTGATGAGTACTGAACACATTTCGTCCTTTTCTTGATTTCTTTTTATATTTTCCAAAGACAATGGACAATAGGCAACCTTATTTTCTTTTACTGTGTCCTTGATTTTGTTTTTCTTACTTTTAATCTTAGTCTTAATAGTATTAATTTCCTTCTGTTAGGTTTCCGACGGCACATCTTCCGGAAACCTACTCAAGAAATCACACGCTACATTTTGTTTGTCTTTTAATTATTCAAACTCATAATCTAGGTCTTAGATTTTCATAATCCATCTAGCTAGAATTCCCTTGGGTTTTTAAATGTGCGCAGGTACTGCAAGCTTTTATGGTCTGAGCGTAGTATAAATTTTCTACCAACCAAATTGTGTCGAAACTTATCCAAGTGGTGGATTATAGATAATAATTCCAAATTAGCGGATAATAATTCCTTGAATAATATGTAACTCTTTCTATTACTTTTTGTTTAGGCATATGCTCTGGAGGATTGGGGTTTTCTACCGGGATTATTTGCGAAAGGATAGCACCGATGCCCTTCGAACTGGCATCAGTTGTAACTACGAACTGTCCGTTCTCGAAATCGGGTAGTGATCGAAATATGGGTTCCCAAGTGAGTGCCTTTTTGAGACGGTCTAAGGAAGTTTGGGCTTCCTGGGACCAGGGAACATTTTTGGAGTTCCCTTTAGTTAATTCCGTGAGGGGTTTCGCAATTTGGGCGTAATTTGGCACAAACTTTCTGAAGTAACCAGTAAGGCCTAAAATTCCTCTTAATTATTTCGTAGCTCTAGGGGGTTTGAGGTTTTCGACGCATTTTATTTTATCTGGGTCTGGGGATATCTCTCCTTGCGTCACTACCACTCCTAAAAATTCAATTTTTGGTTGAAATAAATTGACTTTCCGGCCGGCATTTTAAATTGCCTTCTCTGAATTTTTCAAACACTTTAGCTAATGTTGCTAGCTGTTTTTCCGCATTTTCTCCTACACATATAACATCATCAACAAAATGAATGATATTCTTTAATCCTCCTAATAAATGCAATAAAGGTCTATATAGCGCGATTGAACTTGTTTTAAGTCCAAAAGGTACTCTTAAGTATTCATACGAACCACATTCGGTCGTACAAAACGCAGTTTTACAGACATCTTTTTCGGCTATTTTCACTTGGTGGTAGCCTTGGGTGAGGTCCAAAGAAGTAAAAATTTTGTTTTTGCCTGAAATCGAGTCAAGGATTTCATCTATTCTTGGCAAGGGAAATTTATCACTTACTACTTGTTTGTTAAGAGCTCTATAATCGACCACAAGTCTCATATCACCATTCTTTCTTGAGACTAAGATCACTGGTGCGGAATACGGACTTATACTGGGGCGTATAATCTCATTTTTTTCTAATTCATGAACTTTACTTTTTAACCACTCTTTGTGCTTATACGGTAAACGATATGGCTTTTTCGCAACGGGGTTGCCGGTCGTTAAAATTGAATGTTCATAAAACGGTATCAGTCCTATGTCGTCTTCAGATGCGGAAAATACATCTTTAAAATTCCATAATAGTTCGCATAATTTTTTCTTAAGTTCCAAGTCAGTGATATGATCCATATTAAATTTGTTTAAAAATTGCGACTTGGTTAGGGGGTATTTGTTAATTGAGGTTTTAATGCCGTTAACTAGATTTCTTTTGGAATTTTCCCACCTATTTAAGTCATTTTCCGAAATTATCTGGATTTTAACTAAACATGTTCCTTTTTTTATTGTAATTGCATCATTTTCATGGTTATTAGTCACCCAAATAAAACCTTCTCCTTTGTCATACGATATAATTTGTTCTTCACATAATAGATTTTCAGGAGTTTCATTTGACGGGATCGCAAACCATGTTTCGGATTTGCTATCCACCGGCTCAATCATCTGTGATCTCAATCTCATTGAGACATGAGGTTCAAAAGATTGTGACTTTATACCGCCGGAAATTTTATTTATTGTTATATTGTGTTCGTAACCTCTGTTATGATTCTTTAGAGTGGTGGAAAGGGTTTTAGCCGGATACACAAGCCTTTCATTTGCCACATCCAATAATATCTTATTCGCCCTTAAAAAATTTGCTCCGATTTACATTAAAAAACATTAATTATTTACTTTGAATGTAGGTTAGGTTAGGTTAGCTAAGTTGGGTTAGGTTAGCTAGCAAACATATCTCCATGTTTAAGTTAGGTTAGGTTAGGATGATGATGATGATGATGATGATGATGATTATGATGATGATGATGATGATGATGATGATGATGATTATGATGATGATGATTATTATTATTATTATTACTATTATTACTATTATTATTATTATTATTATTATTATTATTATTATTATTATTATTATGATTATTATTATTATTGTTATTAATGTTGATCATTATTTATTAATTTTATCATCTTGATTTTTATTCGTATTTTTAACCAAATGGTCACATCTAGAATGATGTGACTTACTGAAGGAAACGGCAAAGTTTTGAGTACAATAAACAGCAAGGCATTGTTACATAATAGCATTGACATTATTATTAACAAAATATATCAATTAATACCTGTCATTAATACCAATGTTTTTGGTCACTCGGTAAAAGAAAGTCAGTAAAATTCTTTGTTCGGTCCAATAAATACCACGAACATACTGACATGTCATCTACAGAAATTTTGAACTTGGTCAGTGAACGCAGCAGTTTTACCTCCTGCCGTGATTTTACACCCCAACCCAGTTGATCGCCTCACAAGGAAATTCAAGTTTATTATACAATCCATTTTATTCCCCCTCCCCTCCAGAACAATTGGTGCGGTCGTAAACTCGGAGCAAAAACATGCGAACTAGTTAGGCTACAAATTTCTTAATTTTAATCTAAAACATTCGATAGATACAGACCTATAAGAAACAGTGTCTAAGCCTATAACCGCTAAGCTATAATAGGGAAACCCTTTTAAACTATCTCATAGGAGATAATAGCATTCCCCACATACTAAAACTAAAACAGATCTAAAAACGTTAATAAGTATGCTTCTTCTAAGGCTAAGAGGGCAGGCATTAACTTTTATAAAACAGATTGAAAAGACTGTCAGAGAGGATAATAATTTGCCGATAAATACAATAGAAAACTATTAACGGCTTTCAAAGACAAATTTATTGAAACAAGTTCAACAAATAAATCAAAACATGGAACAGCATGCTTCGATCATACACAGAACGTACAAGAATATTTCCACAACATACGAATCTCAATAGAAGCGAAATACGGCAAAGGTTCAGGAGACTTATATGAAAAAATCATACTAAATGCATTTTTGCAAGGACTTCTCCCAAAATTATATAGAATGGTAATCTCTAAGAGCATCCAAACGTTGGACCTTGCAGTTCAGGAAGTAGGGCGAATGATCGAAATTGATACGATCGTAGCAAATCATAGTAAAACAAAAATAAATAGCTTAGGTGAATCAAAAACAAACCTAATCTCCAAGGGTGATCAGGCGTATCCAAATTTTTTTCAAGGGACAATTCCCCAGTGACGCAAAGAAATAGAATACAGGAACCAGATAGGCAGAAAACGGTACGTTTCCAGCCTTTAAAACCAATGAGTTATGAAAATAAACCCATAATAATAAGATGCTATATCTGTAATCGTGTCGGATATATCGCGAAAGAGTGTCGCTTAAAAATAGAAACATGGCGGCATCATTTGGTGGCGACACCGCCAGAAATACACGATATTATGGCAATCATTTGTCCGGGAGAACAAATTTTAGTACCAGGGGCGCACTCAGGACGCAATATTCCCACAATACCCTCAAATCCGCCCACCAGCATTTATAATGTATACCGACAGAACTCGTATAACTCTCCCCCAAATAGACAAAATAGTTATCGGCCGACGGGAAACGCAAATTTTTCAAACCGACGGAAAATAGCTAACTGGCCCACGGGAAACGAAAATTTCTCGAGCCGACGGCATTTGCAGTCAGCGCCAACAGCCGGCACTGACGCGAGAAATACAAACTATCGCAATAATACATGGCAAAGGCAGACAAAAGTGAATAAATTAGATACGCCTATGGAGCCTCACGTATCTGAACCTCTGTTGCAGGCACCTATGTATGAAATAAA
>JAQQPU010000649.1:12838-97786 GCA_029168905.1 Artemia sp. Kazakhstan ARC1039 | reverse complement strand
CCCCCCCCCTCTGGATACCACCCTGCTAGGATACCGTCTCAGCTTTACATTAAAATAATAATTTATTAAATACTTAACTAGGTCACTATATGGTTCAAACAAACACGCGAAATAATGTTAAATAGCTTAGTGTTCTTTGAAAAAAAATTGAGGGTATGAGTAAAGGGGTACAAAGACAACAACAAAAAATGCGAAATTATTCAGATATACCTCAAACTATTGGAAAATTGAGTCATAGATTCGCCGTGGCATTCAATAAGATCCAAAGAATCTAATTAAAAGGGAGCACACACAAAAGCCAAATTAGGCCAGTAGCCTATGAGAAATCGCAAAATACCCAAGACAATGAACAGGTCCCAATGGGGGGCCCTCGGTCTATCAAAATATTTCAATGGTTTCCCAGGGAATTTGATAGTATTTTCTTCCATCTCCGCTTTAAATGAAAACAATAAATATCTTTTTGGCATGCCTGCTTTCAATATAAAAAAATGAGGTATTATCATTTAAAAATGATAGCCCCATATCCCCCCCCCCTATAGGCAATAACTTACATTTTTTTTATAAATCATATTTTTGGGATAATTTCTGTTTCAATCTTGAATTCCCCAACCTTGTACATAGCTTAGTCTATAGCTAAATTTTGTCTCAATAGAAAGTTATGTTTTTTTTTTGGGGGGGGGGGGGGGTAAAATATTTTTCAGACAGAAGATTGTGTTTTCTTTAATCTATCAGGCGTTCAACTATTGAGCATTAAACATTAAGAAAATCTTATCTAAAAACAGCAAAATAAAAAAAATCGGTATACTTACAATTCAGCTGTAGAAACGATCTCTCTGCTATCAATTTCAAAATAATAGTGTAGTAAATGTTGCGTTCTATAATTCTATTCAACTTGAAAATAAAATTCTTGACTACGAATGACGTAAGGGATTGCAAGTGGGAAACTGGATTCGAAATGATTTAAACTCATTTCATTAAGACGATTCTTTCTTTGTCAACATATGAAGAACTGTGTATATTGCAATATTTGGAATGCAATTGCATATTGCATCTGTCTGGTTTTTATGCAAAGCAACAAGAGACGAAAATTAACGAACCAGAGAGTAGTGAAGAATTATGGTATGCAAAGTAATATTTGGCAGGGAAAGTCACTGGTGATAAATCGCTAGGGGTGGAACCGTGATTGCGTGATTTTCGGGGATTCGGGGAACCAAATTTTTTTTCGGGGTGACGCACAGATTTTCGAGGAAATACTCGAAAATTTGGGGATAGTGCAAGGCCTGCTTGATTTCTAATCAGGAAAATCGAAATACTAAACCACACGAGAAGGAAAAGCTCCGACTTTGCGGTTGACGCAATAAAGAATTACCGCAAAATTAATTTAAAGTCGACCGAACGCCACCGCCTTTGCCGGCGGCTGCGCACCTGCGGCACGCCGGTGGCGTTGCGACACTTCGGTGGCGTTCGACCGAGCCTCTTGTCGGCGGCGCTCGGTCGATCTGCCAGCGCGGCGCCGGGGTCTATTTGTCTCTATACAACAGTTAA
The DNA here is from genome assembly GCA_029168905.1 of Artemia sp. Kazakhstan ARC1039. Classification (NCBI taxonomy): domain Eukaryota; kingdom Metazoa; phylum Arthropoda; class Branchiopoda; order Anostraca; family Artemiidae; genus Artemia; species Artemia sp. Kazakhstan ARC1039. The sequence continues at coordinate 96,241 of JAQQPU010000649.1, read as the reverse complement.
TTTCAAGCTATGCTATAAGTTCTAAAGCTAGTCTATAGTCCTAATTTTAATGCTATCAAGATGGCTTTACTTCGAACTTGTCTACAAAGTAATCATGATTTGTCGTTTCTAAACCAAAACGACAGCCAGGCATTGAAATGAGCCATCGTGCAGAAGTGCTACCAAATTAAACGAGAACAAAAAAAAATCAACAATCCTAAAATAAATTGTTATTTATATTAAAAGGGATTGATCCTAAAATGAATTGATAATAGTTTTGTTCTGTAAAAAGTGTCCTTATTTGGTTTGCTTTTACTCTACCAAAACTCCTATATTATTTTGTGTTTTCAGTAAAGCGCTAGTTTTCTACAATCCTAGAGACACAGAGAAACACAATTAATTGGTTTATTTGTACTAGTTTGATTGATATATATTAGCTAAGCTGTGAAGCAATAATTTTTGGCCGTTTTAAGTTTCAACTTCGCTCTTTACGTCCCTTGGAAAAACTTAGTTTTTTTAGATTAATCTTCGCTCGTTTTTGATTCAAATTTAATGTAGAAACAACCCTGCCATGATCTTTTTTATTTATACAGAATAATTTCTGTTCTTTTAAGTTTTAATGTCATTCCTTAGTTTCAGTTGAAAACTTATGAAGCTGTTTAAGGGAGCATTTAGAAGCTTATATTTATGCCTAGTCACTTCTTATAAATTTGACTTGAGAGCACATTCCCATAAAGTGCGTTTTCCGTTTTTCCACCCATTTTTTTCAAATGAAAAAAGTGCCTTTTTCAGTGAAATAACCAAAAAAAGGTGTTCTTCAAAACCTAGGCAGGAGCAAAAAATAAGGTGGAAAGGACGTCCCTTCCCCTCAATGGGGCAAGGACGTCCCTTCCCCTCAATTACCGCCATTAGAACTAGCACACAGGCTTCATAGCAGAGTGAAATTTGAAGGTTTAATTCAAAAGTGTTGATCATCCTAGCTTAATTTTTGGTAGATTATTAGTGGAAAAGTTTTTAGTTTTAGTTAATTTGTTTTCGCAATAATATTTTACTTTTAAGATGAGTAGAACATTTACGGAACTTACACATTGGGTTTGGAGGGGGGAAATATGTGAGGGGTTCTTATAAACCTCCAGTTAAGGGCTTTGGACCATAATTGTTGCAACGGTACCGTCTTATGCCTCCCAACTCTTCCACTTAAGAAGTGGCACTAAAATTGCCGTTTTTAGTGCTATATGGCACCTATAGATGGTAAAAATGATAAAAAGCACGTAGATATAAGTAATAGCTTTAAAATTAGTCTTTCCGGAATATGCTTGGACAAATGAGTGCATCACGGTGGATTATCTAAAAAGTAATGATAAGAAGGGACAAACCATGATTTAAAAAAAAATCCAAGGAGGAATCAAACGCATGGTATTCTAATTTGAAGTCCAGCGCTATACTAAAAGAACCACATATCTAATAATCTAATTTAATATATTGGTGTTTGTAGGACTTTAATTTCGTAGCTTATTAAGGGGGCTTGGAGTAGGAATTTGCGGGAGGTGTTCTTGCAAACTTCGAGTTAAGGGATTTGGATCATAATTATTACAATTATACCGTTTTATACTTTCAAGATTTTCTACTTAAGAAGTGGCACCCAAAGTGTTGTTTTCAGTACTATATATCACTTACGAATTGTAGAATTGATAAAAGCCCGTATATATGAACAAAAGTTTTCAAATGAGCCATTAAACATCACTCTGAGGAGTTCTGGTAGCCACTAGCCCCAGCTTTTCCACTTCAGACATGGTACAAAAAGTGCCGTTTTTAGTACCATTGGAAACTTGCAAATGACGGAATTTATAGGAAAACGTAAATATGAGCGATATTTTTTATATGAGCTATCAAAATTCCATCTACGATGTTCTGGTTGCCCGCTAGCCCCACCCCTTGAGAAATGGTAAAAAGTGCCCTTTTTTGTGCCATATGGCACTTGCGGATCGTGGAATTTATATAAACCACGTACATATGAGAAATAGCTTTTGTATGAGCTCTTAAGCATCTCTCTATGATGTTCTAGTAACCCGCTAGGCCTGGAAAAAAAAGAAGAAAAAAAGACCGTGTTAAAGTTTTTTAGCCTTCAATCACTATGGGCTGTGGTTCGCTCTTTACTAGGTTGCAGCTAATGCTTCAGCAATGACAAAGAGTTCATTGTGAATTCTCCAAAGAAACTAGTTCATATTGAAATCTGTGAAATCTAATAGATGGTAGAATTTGTAAAAACCTAGTGAATATGAGCAATACCTTATAATTGAGCCATTAAACATCTATCTACGACGGTGTGGTATCCTGCTTATGTTTCAGTAGCTTACTGGTGAGCCGACCATTTATAAAACTTACTAAGGGGGTTGGGAGGGGGAGGGTTTGGGAAGGGTTCTTGTAAACATCCAGTTAAGGGTTCTGGAACATAACTATCACAATAGTACCTGTTTTGTACTTCGGAACTTTTCCACTTATGAAGTGGCACCAAAAGTGCTGTTTTCAATGCTATATCACACTTACTAATGGTAGAATTGTAAAATAAAAAAGCACGTTAATATGAGGAATAGCTTTCAAATGAGCCATTAAACATAACTCTTATAAGTTCAGCTAGTTCAATAGCCTCAGCTTTTCTACTTGAGACATGACACAAAAAGTGCCGTTTTTAGTGCCATTTGGAAATTTTAGATGGTGGAATTTACAAAAAGAACGTAGATATGAACAATATCGTTTATATCAGCTATAAAAAATTTGTCTACGATGTTCTGGTAGCCTGCTTACGCCACCACTTGAGAAATGGCAGAAAGTGTCATTTTAGTCACATGTGGCACTTGCAGATGGCGGAGTTTATAAAAAGCACGTAGATATAAGAAATAGCTTTTGAATGAGCTATTAAGCATCTCTCTATGATGCTCTGGTGGCCCGCTAGTCCCGGAGAAAAAAAACAGAAAAAAGGGAGACAGATCAGTGCTACCGATGCAAAAAAGCGATTTTCCTTGTTGTTCAAGGAGGGGGACTGTAATGTAAATAAGGTTTTCGACAATTCTGATTCCAATGTTAAACTTTTCATTTTGATCTGACGCTATTTTAGAGGGGTTTCAGGCTTTTTTCGAAATCGCCATAAATTTATTTTTGCAATAAACTTTTACTTTTAAGAGAAACCGAAATAATAGTTAATAATAATAATAATAATAATTTATCTATAACCCACTGCACAAACACTGTAAAAATAGTGGAGTAAAGAGAAAAAGGAAAGCAAAATACAGACAACACAGCATTTAAAGTAAGATAAACAAATAAAAAGAAAATTCAGCGAAACAAACGAATGAGACCATGGTGAGGGGACAGTTTTTCATAGGCATTTGCAGACAGTTTTATATGTAAATCACGAAGTTTTTCATTTATATCAGGCGTGTTTTACTTTTTGATAATACGGCGATTATGAAATGACAACGGAAAATAAAACAAAAATTTGCAATACCCATAAGAAGTAAGTAAGTAAGTATGACGGCACTAGACCCTTAAGGTCCAAACCGGCGGAGCTGATCTCCGTTTCGTGGCCCTCAGCCAAGAAGTGCAATGGGGGGCTGGGGGCCAGCCATCCTGTGCTTTCGCACACCCTTCCTGCTTCTCTTCCCCAGATTTCTCCAGGTACCCATTTAGAGCTGGGTCGACTCTGGCTAAGCTTACAGAGTCACACCACTGACCCGCGTCCCAAACCCAAATAACTGGCCACACCAGCGATCGAGCCCGTGCCCCTTGGGACAAAGAAATCTCTACCTAGCGCACGTCCACTTAGCCAGGACGGCTTTATACCCATAATAGCCTTTCCTTAATTTAGGTAGGTCATTCTTCCTAAGCAAAATGTAAATACCTGAAATACCATGATCACAGAAAGCAGAATACAGCGACACTAAAGCTTTGCGATTGTATTTCGGCCGATTTGCAACAATCTTGGAATAGCCACATCTACATGCGTCCCCAACAGCTGATTGACGAAACCAAAACATATTATTACACAGAGTAATACCAAGCAAACGTACGCTATCAACTGAACGTATAGAAGCATAAATTCAATTCAAAGGAGAATTCGTAGACTTACCGTTGAAACAAAGATACTCGCACTTTTCAACATTAAAATTAAGTCCAATATCTAAAAAACCTTTTCTCACATTATCCAACATTTTAGACAAAGAAAGTTTGCTCCTTCTAATAAGTAGGATGTAAGCAATGCAATATACGCATTGCAATATACGCGTAAGCAATATACGATACATCAGAAAAAAACAAAGAAAGCAAGTATCAACTATCATAGAGAGCACTGTAGCAATAGACTCTCTTAAACATTAACCCCGTTCATGGACATTAACCCTATTACCATTCGTTAATCAGTGTCAAATGGCAATTTTTTTTTCACACGCATTTTTAACTATTAGTTACTATGTGAGTGGAGGCCTATATTGACATTTGAAGCGAACAAGATTACAGCCAATCAGAGGGCAAGAATCCGACGAGAACAAGACCACGCCCTCTTTCTAGACCAATTACAGAACTAAAAAATACTGACGTGTGTTACATCACCAGACTCCCTGGAAGTTCAGCATTGAAGTTCGTAATTTCTGTTATGACACAATTTTACCTCGTGAACATTCCTTGACAACATATTAGCATTAATTTCCGGGCAAGTCTGTTGTTGATAAAGACTTGAATTACGTTGAGCTTATAGAGCTTCGATTGCGTAAGAATTCATGACAGAAAAATCAATAGGCTTCATGGAAAATTAAAATGTACCTGTGCACAGTTGCCAGAACAAAGGAAACGTCAGAGATTAATTGACATTTTAGGGGATTATTTGGGTTGAAACAGTTTGAGACATGTGACTTGACCTAGCTTTACTTCTTAGCTGTGGTTACTATAATAGACAAGTACACAATATGGGATTCGTGAGATGTTTAGGGATTTGAACCATCAAGGACCGCAACCACCAATGACCCTAGCCACCAAGGACCTCAACCTCCTATGTCCCCTCTCCCCAACCTCCAAGGGGCCCCCTTCCAATTTTTTGGGCCCATCCCCCCATTTTTACACTTTTTTTAAAGTTTATTTTTTTTCACATGATAATTTTATTTCAACTTTTTTTTTACATGTCTTAGAATGACATAAAACATACTTAAAGCATAAAAAATTCACATTTAAGCTAGATTTCTTAACGTATGTGGATGTGTGCTGCCTGAAGCCTGTGATTTGGGGTGGTTGGTTTACTCTTTCGCACTTTTCTGACCTAGGTTTCTTAGCCTGTCGTAGATGTGTGTTTTCAGAAATCTATGATTTTGAATTTTTGGTTTACTATTTTAGACTTTTCTTAGCTAGGTTTCTTAACCTTTCGTAGGCGTGTGTTGCATGAAACTTATGATTTGGAATGTCTAGTTTGCTATTTTAGACTTTCCTGAGCTAGATTTCCTAACCTTTCGTAGGTATGTATGTTGTCTGAAACCTATGATTCGGGATGCTTGGTTTACTATTTCGCACTTTTTTGAGCTAGGTTTCATAACCATTCATAGGTGTATGTTGTATGGAACCCATGATTCACTTTAATATTTATTTTGGGGGGTGGGGGATGATCCAAGGCCTCATTGGATACATCTTTGTATATTTTTTTTAATAAAGCTGGGTTTCAGTTTTCAGAAATATGAACATCCCAGTTTAAAATACATCTGATTTTATTAATAACATTTGATTTTTTAACAAAGCTGGTTTTTAGTTTCAAGAAATATGATTATCCACGTTTAAAATACATATGATTGTATTAATAATATTTGCTATTTTAATAAAGTTTGGTTTTAGTTTTCGGAAATAAGAACGTCCACGTTTAAAATACATGTGGTTTTATTAATAATATTTGATTTTCTAATAAATTAATTTCTTTGTCGAAATCAACGATAAACAGTGAGGTTTTTTCTTCAGTATTGTTTAAGAATGATTAAAGATGATGACTGAGAAATTGATTGATAATAAAGATCTAGATGTCAAGAAAAGAATTGTAATATAGAAATTCAGAACGATCCTTAAGAATCCTTGGAAATCCTTAGAAATCAACTAGTGAGACGATTATGGGTATGAACCATCAAGGGCCGTAAACACAAATGAGGTGAAGCTTTATTTTTCAGATGAATTTGAAAAAATAAATAAATAGAGTTATTAATTGAAATGAAGACAGAGAATTTGTCACTGTGCCAAAGAAGAAAGTTTATCGGAAGAGGAAGTCAGCGTAGGGATATTAAAAAATGAGGTGTCTCCTATAGGTTTAATATACGTTTAATATTTTGAATCAGTTTCATAAAATAATTTCATCATGTTCTCTCTCTCTCTCTATACGAATAATTGTCCAAGCGTCATGTTGTTTTCGCTTTGTCGATGATTTTAGTTTAATATAAACTTTCTAGCGCCACTTCAGATTCGGTGGTTGAGTTGGAGTAAGATCCTCCCCCATCGTTTTTTTGTTTACATAAAAGCACCGAGGACAGTGAAAACAAAATATATTGTTCGAATGGGTTAATGTGATGTTTGAATTGAAAATGCTAATGGGTTATAAACTTTGTCATGTTTTTTCGCTTTTTCGATGATTTTAGTTTAATATAAACTTTCTAGCACCACTTCATAGTAAGATTCGGGGGTTGAGTTGGAGTAAGATTCTCCCACAACGAATTATTGTTTACTATTAAAGCACCGGGGACAGTGAAAATAAAATATGTTGTTCAAATGGGTTGATGTGATGTTTGAATTTAGTGTGCTAATGGGTTATTGAATTGGCTTTTAGGTATCCTTGGAAAATTAACATTGCCTTTTAGGTTACCCCCTCCCTCCAACTTTTTCTCAAAATGGCATGAAATATTATAGTGGCTGTACCAATCATACTCTATGCTTTCTCATAGACATGACGGGGTTTTCCCTGTGATACTCTATAACCGATTATCGACACCACACGACTGTACCATTTGAGAACTAAAGTTACAGTAAATACCAACATAGCAGATTATAACATGGATCAAAGTGTAGAGTTAGAAACATCTTTTTATTGTGAGTGTGCTGTTTGTAATGGCCACTATCATGACTTCAGTAATTAGTATAAGAGTAATGCAGCAAATTTAGAAATCATGGGAAATGAAATTGAAGAGGACAATCTGCGTGAGATGAGAAGAAGAATTTTTGATGAAATGGTGAGAAAAAGGGTAAGCTCATCAGTTTCTGCAGGGGAAGAGATTGACCAGTATCACAAGAAACAATACAAACAATGGACATCCTCTCCATTTCAAGGAAGATCAGGAGCACAAGGAAGCTCTCACAAAGGGAGGTTCGATAAAGCAGAAAAGAAAGAGAAGAGACAAAGACAAGATGAGTATCTCTACAGAGGGCACTATCAAGAGAGAACACGATGAATTATTTTATGATGCAGATTCAGAATGTCTAAAATTGTTCAACAATGTTAATAATGTATAATAATGTATGAAACATATTTTTATATTAATATTCTACATGTCCTTACTTCATTAAAAATATACTATTTATTACTTTGTTATATCTCCATTATTTTTAGAGTACGCTAGAACCTCAAACACTTAGAATATCTATTAAAAAGTTGGAGATGTATGATATTAACAAACATGTAATATTTTACAAGCTAAGTTACGTAACAATTTACATGTTCCATTTGCATGCAACAGATGCCGAGAGTTTTATGACTCCTCCCCACAATGAATTCTACGGGTTTTATGACTCCTCCATACAACAAATTCAGATAGGTTTAGGATTCCTCCCCCTAGTCTTAAGTCTTTCTAACCTTGAGCAAAGATATAAAATTTTGATGAAGTACTTCTCTGCTCAAATATTAAATTAATAGCTTCCAGAATGATAGGACTATATGACACAGAATTTATTGGTTAAAAAAATAATCTTGTGGTTGTGGTGTTATATTTAAATGTGCATTTTTATTATTTTCTATGGAACTCGAAGAAACTGACTGTTATCATTGGATAGTGAACTATAATATGTTCGAGTATGATAAAACCTTATGGAGTACTACATTACGCCTTATAAACAGACTGGGATTCTACGATAGAATGATTACACAACATAATAAAAGTGGTAACTGGCAATTCGAAAATGTAACCCTAGGATTCCACTTTTCAATTTAAAAGATTTTAAGTGTCCTAAATTTGAAGGGACGTATCACCGTCCTGAAGAGGAGGTTGTGTTCTACGTGCAGTGGTTACCTAGGAACATACCTGATAGTGATAAGTGCATAAGAGACGGTAAAAAGTATTCTATATAATGGGATCCTCGTTTGGGGATGTTTAGCGGTGAACTTTAAGTATTATTTTATGTAAATATATGTTTTTTTCAAGAAATAAATCATCTTGTGGTGTTATTTTTGAATGTGCATTTTTATTATTGTCTATGGAACTCGAAGAAATTACTGTTATCATTGGATAGTGAACTATAATATGTTTGAGTATGATTAAAGCTTATGGAGTACTATATTATGCCATATAAACAGACTGGGATTCTACGATACAGTGATTACATCACATAATAAAAGTGGTCAAGAACTGAGAAATGTTCAGGAAAAAGTAAGTGAAATTTGCAGCTTTTTTGGGGTTGAAGCACTATACGTAAAGGGTAAGGTACCTACTGATAAAGTGTTAATTTGGAAATTTGAAGGGGCTTATCACCATCCTGAAGAGGAAGTTAGGTTCTCCGCGCAGTGGTTACCTATGGGCATACCTGATCGTGGTAAGTGCATAAGACACGGTAAACATGTTTAACAGTGAACTTTGAGTATTATCTTTATGTAAATATGTGTTTTTTTCGAACAATCTTTATTTAATATGTCTAAGCAATAAATATCTTTAAGCTTAAACCGTCTTTATTCTTTGGAATAGTTCTAATCATTCAAGAAATTTTGAAAAAAAATGTAAGTAAGCAACAAACACCTTCTTGAATTCGCCCCTTGGACACAAAACATGGAAATTTTATCCAGGAAATTATGAGAAAATTGTAAGTAACAAACTCTTTCTTGTATTCACCCCTTGGATACACAATACCGAAATTTTCTTCAAGAAATTATGGAAAAATTGTAAGTAACTAACAAACTCTTTCCTCAATTTGCCTCTTGGACACACAACACGGAAATTTCATCCAGGAAATTATGAAAAATTGTTAGTAAGTATCAAACTCTTTCTTGAATTTGCCTCTTGGATACACAATACAAAAATTTCATTCAAGAAATTATGAAAAAATTGTAAGTAAGTAGCAAACTCTTTCTTGAATTCACCTCTTGGATACACAATACAGAAATTTCATTCAAGAAATTATGAAAAATTGTAAGTAAGTGTCAAACTCTTTCTTGAATTCGCCTCTTGGATACACAATAAAAAATTTCATTCAAGAAATTATGAAAAAAATTGTAAGTAAGTAGCAAACTCCTTCTTGAATTCACCTCTTGGATACACAATACAGAAATTTTATTCAAGAGTTAACGAAAAATTGTAAGTAAGTAACCAAGTGTTTCTTGAATTCGTCTCTTGCATACACAATACAGAAATTTCAATCAAGAAACTATGAAAAAAGTGTAAGTAAGTAACCAACTGTTTCTTGAATTCACCTCTTGGATACACAATACAGAAATTTCAATCAAGAAACTTTGAAAAAGTGTAAGTAAGCAGCAAACTCTTTCTTGAATTTACCTCTTGTATGCACAATACAAAAAATTCATTCGATAAATTATGAAAAATTATAAGTATGTAGCAAACTCCTTCTTGAATTTGCCTCTTGGATACACAATACAGAAATTTTATTCCAGAAATAACGAAAAAATTGTAACTAAGCAGCAAACTCTTTCTTGAATTTACCTCTTATATGCACAATACACAAATTTCATTCGAGAAATTATGAAAAATTGTAAGTAAGTAGCAAACTCCTTCTGGAATTCACTACGTGTTTGAGTTCAAAGTGGATGAAGTTTTAAAACGTGTCTATGAAAATATTGGTGAAGTGGGACGTCTAAGTTCTCTCACAACACTTTCTAAAGTTGCCTCTGACGGAGGTGGCAGCACAATAAAAATGCAAAAGAGTATCTAGAAAATGAACTTAGTTACACTCTGCATTGGAATCAATATCGACAAACTAAAGCCTTTTTCCCTCTGCATATAATGCAAATAGATCTTTTAACTCTAGATGTGATTCAAAGACGTCAAAATACACCCTATAAATATATTCTAGTGGCAATGTCTTTAGTCGTTATGCATATGCCATTCCATTATGATCAAAGAGAGGTGTTGAAGTTGCTCAGGCTTTAGAAAGTATTCTTGAACAAGATTGCTATAGAAAAATTCAAAGTGACAGCGGTAGTGAATTTGTTAATCCTCGTGTGCAAAAGGTTTTATTTAAATATAATACAAAGCTCTATCATATTCACAGTCTGATAAACGCTGCATTGGCTGAACGATTGATAAGAACAATTCGTCTAATAATTTCAAGATATTGTACACTCAAAAATACTGCTGCTTTTATTCATGATTTAGATAAAATCATGCAAATATATAACCAACGACCACATCGATCTCTGTCCAGTTTTAGCCCTCAGGAAGTTCATTGCAGTGAAAATACATTTGACACTTTTCTTAAACAATATTCCAGTGAAAAAAATGTGAAGAAAAAATTCAATATTGGTGATACTGTTCGAATTAGTAGAACCAGCAATATTTTTGAAAAGGGGAATTATTTATGGAGCAGTGATTTTTTTAAAGTTTCCAAAATCCTAGACACCAAACCCACGACATATCGGCTGCGAGACACCAAAGATGATGAGATCCTCGGCGTTTTTTATGAATATGAACTTCAAAAAGTTAGAAACACTAGTGAAATTTATCAAATTGAAAAGATATTAAAGAGCCGTACTTGCAGGGGCAAGAGACAGTTACTTGTTCGTTGGCTAGGATACAACTCTGATTTTGATTCTTGGGTTGCAGTTGAAGACATTATCAATGCCCAATGATTTCTATGCGACATTCTTGTCCAATGTCTCCGACCCTCTCTCAGTGATTTCAATAAAACAAGTGATTTTTGTACAAAACTCTCTCCCAGTATCAAATTCGATGGCGCGTATGAAGCGGCTCTTGTCGACTGTATTCTCAAAAATACCTATGATATCCTGAGAAAAGATTGCAAATATGATATAAAAATTAGACCCTGTCATTGGCCGCCACCACCCGATAGCAAACAGCATAAAATTCAAATTATCAATTGGTTGGATTATCCATATGTTTAATTACCATACGAAGAATTCACTTGTATGAATGATTTATGTCGTTCTATCAATAAAAGACTTTCCGCTCATAAAAAACGAGCCTTTCATTTCAACTATTCAAAGGAAGAGAGCAGGATCTACATTAGTTTACCCATTGCCAGTGAAAAGGTTATTCTCAATGGTAATCTAAAAGATGTTCTTGGCTTTAAGCTCAATATAATCAATGGTAAAAGGACCGGAAACGCTAATGTTATTTTTGGTGACTACCCACCAGCCTTCACCACGGAAACTTGTACATTTGTCTATGCTTCATTTGTTGAAACATCTACAGTTGGCAATAGCAATTTCCCCCTCCTACGAGTTCTTAAACGAAAAACCAATCAAGATCATATTCATTATTACAATATAAGGCATCTTATCCCCGTAAACACTCCCTATTTGGAACCCTGCCATTTAACACTACGAACTGAATTAGGTGATCCTCTAGTAATATCAAAAGGTTGGCTGTGATTACATGCCATTTTCAACCCATCGTTGTCGGTGTTCAAAACAAACAAGATGTCTAATAGAAAAGTGGTATTTATTTGTACTGATATTGACTGCTATGTTAATGCTCTTGGCCCCAGACAACTGGGCAATGGAATTGACTATTACAAAGGTCGTTCATCAATGTCTGGCTATGGTCTTGGCAGTTGGTTTGCTAAGCTGTTTTGCTCTGCACTACCTCTGGCTCAAAAATATATTGTACCGGCTGCGACAGATTTTGCATCCTGTACACTATACGATTGGAGCTCTGACAAGGATTCAAAAAAGCGCTTCGGAAAATCTTTGGTCCAGTGCGTGAACCCTTGGCGAACAATTGAAATCTTAACAAAATGGAAAAGGTTTTAAAAGGTTGAGAAACAGTGCACCACTCATCAGTCTCTACTCAGGTCAGAAACGAAAGACATCACCCCTGTCAAAGAAAAGAAGGAAAAAGACGACACGTACAATAAACAGTAGAAGAAGAAGTCCCAGAAAGAGAATGGTTAGATCGAAACTGGGTTTCTTTTCATAGATTGAACAATAGCATATATACCGCATAAGGATTCCCATCCTTCAATCACTTCATCTTTAAATCTATTCAATGCAGAAATTTTGATGTGAGTGTAAAATATGGATACTATGAATAATTTTATTCACAACAACCGCTCTCCGATAATATCCATTTTCAAATTTATTCCAATAAAAACAACTTTATGGACATTTCTTCGACATTTATAGATTTATATATGATAGTCAAGAAATTCGACAGTGGAATGCCAATTCGAGCAGATGGAATATCCTATGAAAACTGTATATTACATAATTTATTTCGTCAAATCAGTGTTTACATAAATGGCACTTTGGTGAGCACAAGCAACAATCTCTCAAATTATACAAGCTATATGCAGTTCATATTGATGACACTCAAGTCATACAAGGAATTGAGAGGCACCTCCAATGAATATGAATACATTACAGATACTAAAGTACAGATGCACTTAAAAATGCTACAACTAGTGAACTACATCTTGTTGGAAAAATATATTATGAGATATTTAATATACCCCAATGGCTACCACCAAATATTAAAATGGATATAGAATTGACGCTTGCTTCATCTAATTTCATATTACGAAAGTAACTTCCTGCCAATCCTGATGTAACTCTCTCTCTCTCTCTCACCTCGGCAATACTACATGTACGAAAGCAGCAGGCTATGAGTTCTGTTGCTTTGGCAGTGGAAAAACCGAGAGCCAGTGTAAATAATATTAAACTACTTGTTCCTCATAGAATCAGCAATCAACTTCATATTGCCACAGGCTCGCGCATATTCACTGGCTCATCCTTTATTAATGGAAAACCTCCATCAAAATTAGCATTGGCATTTTTAAAAAGTGCTAGTGCAATAGGATCATGGACTAGCTGCCCACATAAATTTAAGATGTTCGGGCTTTCAACTCTTGTCTGCAAAGTAAATGGAATCCCACTCTACAATCTACCTTTTGATAAATCCTATTGGACATTGTATGAGTTGACCATGCAAACCCTAGACCATGATTCACAACTATTTGAAAATGGTAACCAAAAAAATGTTCGCTAAAACACAAGGTATCATTGTGCTAGACTTGTCTGGCACTTGAGATATGGGTATAGTACGAACGGGTTTTGTGCGTTTAGAGTGTACATATGCCGACCCATTACCTGAGAATATTGCACTAATCTCATTAAATCAATTTGAAACCTGTTGGGAAATCACTCCCGAAGGCAGTGTTCTACTAGACCTTGCACCATGAACACCAGTCAAATAGTCAATGTATTTAATATGGAACCCTACATGTCCAAATACAGATCCTATTGTCTACCCTCGGACTTCCTATGAAAAATTTAAAGTGCAAACAATACCCTAACAATTGTTAATAGCAGTCCGTCGACTGTGAATACTGGCCATTGGTTGTGCATCTTTCAAACAAAGAAGACGATTGAATTTTTTGATCTTCTTGACCTACCCTATACATTCTACACTCCACACATCAACAACAATATTGAAAGCAGTGAGAAAACTACTATTCAAAATCGGAAGAGAGTGCAGGATCTGACGACTAAAAGTTGCGTTTTCCATGTGGTACTATATTTCATCTTTAGATGTCGCGGTTATACTTACAAGCAGTTTCTCGACATTTACATAGACAATCCACGTCTGAACGACTTTATGGTGGAAAATATACTTTCAGACCTGTATAATATTGATTTTAGTGCCCTACGAGAAAAGTGCTTAAAAAATATATGTGACTTTGCTTATTAATAAAAAAAATATATATATATATATACAACAACAATGTCTTTATTCTTCACTTTAGATTTCTTCTTCGGTGTATAGGCAACTGTCGATAATCACTAATGCTGGTAGATCATTTGAATTCACAGTATGTTGATCTTGATTGGCTGCAAAGTCAGGGTCACATTTTATACAGCACAATGTAACTTCCCTCTTATCGTATCTCTTTGTATAGTCAATGATACTATTTGCATTCATATTTTGAAATTCACGTGTTTCAATCTGTTTATTTGAAGCAATAACACTTACAGTGTTTTCAAGTGGTGAATCACATTTGGTAACTGCCAAATAAAAATGCTAGGTTTATAGTCATAATAGGCAGTGTTGTCACAACGATGACGTAGAAACCAAATTGTCTTGTTACCCCAACAGTTGAATCGTAGACCTGATTCTTCCTCCCGAAATAATTTAAAACCACGACGATACCAATCTCGTAGAAATTAACTAGAATCATGTTTAGGGTTCTTTCCAATCATACCAGGATAAGTATTCTCCCACTGATCACATTTGTCATAATGGCAATTGGAGCATAGTTGCCCTCTAGGGTGAGAGTCACAAATCTCTTCAAGACATGAATTACAGCCTTTAATTTGTACTGCATATCCTATATGTAATTTACACGGATTGCATAATTTGCATTTTTCATTATATTCATCAATAATTGTACAAAGCTAACACGATGACCAACTGCCAAGAGTGTACATACGTAGTGGGCATGTATAGAACATTTTTGGTTTCCGATGTCAACTCTTTCACAGCTAAAAAGAAACTGATCCACGTTCAACAAATTCAGAGGGGGATAGCAGAGAGAGAGAGAGAGAGAGAGAGGGGTAACTCTGTGACGTTACATAACCTGTTTTGAAGGGAGAATCATCTACAAAGGATCAATGGCAATGTTTTCCAAAGTATATCCACGACATTATTCTGCATTGTTTCAATTAATATATCAATAAATTGAGTAAAAGCATTTGAGTCACTTCGTAAAAGCTTCATACAATAGTCCAATGGGGAAAATCAGTTTCCATTATATTTTCAAGTTTTCCCTGAGAAAATATCTTCAAGTGTCCCCTGAGAAAATGTCATCTAGAATCAAATATTTTTCCGTAATCACAAGATTCGACCTAATTCTCTCTTTCTCAAATTTATTCATTTTCCAATCCTAACACTCTCACTGCTGATTCTAGACTAACCATGATTCGTTCTACTTCCGGAATATTTGATAGCCTATTAAAATCTAACAAAAAGAAAGGAACATGTTCGATTTCAAAACAATTTTATTGTGCGTGATCATAATTACCACAATAATATATATTACACATATACAATTATCGATATAACTTATTGTCCTCTATCTACTTCACTATTGCATTTAAAGCACTTTGAAGTCTATTCACATGTGCTATATCAACTTTTTCAGCGAAGCATAATTGGTCTTCCAATTTAAATTTGATCAAAGATAACACGTATCTTGCATATACTCCATTCAAGACAAAGCCGTGATCCTCTCGTGATTTCTACCGCAATGTTTGGCGCTCTTGTATCATTGCTGCTGCTACCAACTCCAGTATCAACTTCTAATAGTGTAAACATTCCACTCATTATTGCAAATTTATCGCAATGAATAAATAAACGATTAAAGTCAAACTGTTCTCACTCCTTGAATTCTATTCTCACACTAATATCAAATATACCGGAAATCCTTCCTTATATTAGTTGCGTTGCTTCCGTTAGTATTTCTAGCTGTGTGATTGGTTTAGAAAGAGGCACGTGATCTTGTATAGTTAGTATTGAAGCCTTCTGATTGGCTGTAATCTTGTATTTTTAGAAACAGTTACCCTCTGTCTACTGTCCTATAGTCAAATTTAAAATGCTATTCAAGAAGCTTCAAACTACTGTTGAAGTTCAAACCGTGTTGATTGATATAACCTATTTACGGTGAAACCCTTTGAGAAATAGCACAAAAAGTGCCATTTTAGTACAATATGGCACTTGAAGATGGCAGATTTTATAAAAAGCACGTAGATATGAGAAATAGCTTTTGAATGAGCCCTTAAGTGTCTCTCTATGATGTTGTGGTAACCCGCTAGACCTGCTAAAAAAACGAGAGATCAGTGCTATCGATGCAAAAAAAGTGATTTTCCTTGTTGTTCAGGGAGGGGGACTATGACTTACCTGTACAAGGTTTTGACCATTTTGATTCCAATGGTACACTTTAAATTTTAATCTGACGCCATTTTCGGGGGGTTGGGGGCCTTTTTTCGAAATCACCCAAAATGTCTTTTCGGAATAAACTTTCACTTTTAAGACGAACCGGAATAATAGTTAACGTTCCTGAGTCAGTGTCAGATGGATTTTTTTTTCAAAACGCGTTTTTTGACTTTTGGTTACTATGGGCTGTGGTTCATTCTTTACTAGGTTGCAGCTGCCGCTGTAACCATGATACCTTGCCGGGACGTGCTTTAAAAAATGATCCTACAAAATGACTGAAAAAAAACTACAGCGGATACCTATACCGATATTCCCGATACGATACATGCGATACCAATACACCTGATACCGATACGCGCGATATCGATACGCCCCGATACTACATACAGCTCTTCCCCAGGGACTATGGAGGGCCATACCATCTTCAAAACCATATATATTGAACCTTTCAACTATGGTAAACACAATGACTATCTCAAAATTTTTATAGGACTAGTTGGGGGAGGGAGTATGTAGGAAGGGGCGGCTATTTAATCTCGAATCTTTTTGATCACTCAAGAAGGGCACTTAAAAGTTTAATTCCCCTTCGAATGAGCTATTACACACCTCTCTATGATACTCCGGCCACCCCCTACCCCTCCTAGAAAAATAAAAAGAAAAAAGGGAGACAGATCAGTGCTACCCATGCAAAAAAGTCATTTTCCTTCGTGTTCAAGGTGGGGGACTGTATTTTTTCTAAAGAAGGTTTTGGACCATGGTCATTGCAATGGTGGATTTTTTATTTCGATTGGACACCATTTTTAAGGGGTTTCAGGCTCTTTTTCGAAGTCACTATAAATTTCTTTTCGCAATAACCTTTTACTTCTATGATCAACCGAAACAATGGTTACCATTCCTGATTCAGTGTCAGATGGAAATTTTTTCTCACTAGACAGGTTTTTTGAAAACACATTTTTCAACTTTTGATTACTATGGACTGTGGCTCGCTCTTTACTAGGTTGCAGCTGCCGCTGCAACCATGATACTGATTGCAAATAGAATGTATTTTGTATGGTGTATTGCGACGCCTTTGAATCTCATTTAGATTGCAAGTAGAATTTTCTTGCATGGTCTATTAAGAGGCCTTTGAATCTCGTCTAGAGTCAAAAGATCTGCAAGGGGAAAAAATTAATATTTGTAATGAAAAAGATTTAATTTTTTGGTAATGACTACCACGAACCATATGATTTCGATGTAGAGTTTAACCTTGTTCATTCTGTAAATGCTCTCTTGCTAGACCTTTTGAAGCCCTGTGACTTGAGCAAGTGTTGTGCAATATTTTGTTGAAATCCTTTGGGGGCAGGGTCAACGTTGGAGGTAATTTTCCGAAGTCAAGTGAAGTATAGTAATAAAAAGGGTAAATATGTACTAAAGAAAAATGATTTTTTTTCAGTGGATGCTTGAATTGTGCAGGCTTATCTTATTTTTGACAACACTTTTGGAGAAACAAAATTTAAGCTGGGGGGGAGTGGAAATGGGGTCTGGAGGACAATTGAGGCATTGGAGGGGGAGTTGCTGCCTCTGTCCCCTATTAAATTACACCCCTGACCTCAACCTCCTACCACTTAGTGGTTGGAGAAATGTAGCCATTTGGTTGAAGAACTACTGTAAGTTGTATATTAAAAGAAGGATTAATTATTGTTATATTTGCTTATTGAAATATTTACTTGACAATTCCACCGTAATATTCTCTCCATACGTAAGATTTTGCATCCAAAGAGGAGGAAAGACAAATGAAAATAGTTTTCTACAAGAATTTAGCTAATTCTTACCAAAATTTTTTAAATGAAAACAAACGTAGTTTACAATACGATATATCTTACCTGCATAAAAATTATCTATTTTTGGATTACTGATATCACAGCTCTTGTAGGATTATGAAAATCGTTATAGATAAGTTTGATGTTGTGAGGCTACATATTTACTTTTGAGTCTCCCAAATCAATATTCTTGTTTAAAGTGCTAGTTTTCTGTAATGTTACAAACATAGGAAAATATCACCATTTGGTTTATTTGCATTAGTTTTATGTATATATGTTAGATAGGCTGTGAAGTAATAATTTGTTTTCGTTTTAGGTTTCAACTTCGCTCTTTATTTCCCTCTTTTAATTTGATTTTATCATAGGACCCCTGGCAAATGATGTACCAATAGCAGATTTTTTTATGGATTTTCCAAAGACTTTTTATTACGATTTTGAATAATTTTGGTTAAAAGTGTTCTCTTGCCAGACATTAATGGTCCCCAAACAAATGGTATGAAAGGAATTTTAAACTGATTTATATTTTCCCGCTCAATGTCAAAATATAACTAACCGTAAAAGGTATCTGTCTATTGAATAAATAATTTTCCTCTGACAAAAAGGCAAAAAAGTAGAATAAAACATCTTTTTACTCAAAATCTAAAATCACAAAGTACAGTAGTCATTTGTACAGTAAAATCATCACAAAAGCACTATATTTTTTTCGCAAACACTATTTTAAAATAACATAAAGAAGTACTATTTTAAAATCACATCATACAAAAGCCCGTTAGAGGGGCTGTGGCAGCCTCCCCCCAAGTGTAGGACCCCCCCTCCCCCCATTGATTTATTTGATTTTATTAGCACTAAGATAGTTTCTAAATTTAATGCACTCATAATGCGATCAGAAGCAAAATAGTGACCCCAGGGTGCAACTTTTATCCCGTCTCTACAGAGATACACTTTGTCAGAAAATGCTTTCATGGCACATTTATCTACTTTGATCGTGTAGTTTTTTACAGTTTATTGAACAGATTGTCATTACTTTTTTCGAGGAGGAATATTACTTTTTACTCAGTCACGATACAAACTTATGTAGAAATTTTCATTAGCATAATGAATGGGAACACCTTTACATCGCTTTTTATTTCCTCATTGTGTGTTAGTATAAATAAACTTTGGAGCTCACAAACACACGTTTGGAAATAAAATCTCTGGTTTCAGGTTTGAAATAAATCAGCCAATTTGGAGCTCGGAGTTTCACTAGCTCTGGGTACATCTCCTCCACCAAATTAGTAGAGTCCATCTGATAGCCAATGATACTAACGGTATCATGCCAATGATGCTTATCGGGTTTAATTTTTTCAAACAGTTCGTGGTAACGAACTGTAAGTAAGGAGCGACCCGGCTCAATGGTAACCGAAACTGTATAAAACGGAATTTTGATATCAATAGATGCATCCAAAGAATCAGATTTTAATGTTGATTTCAAATATATAAGTTTCATCAAGTTTAGTCCTACCTATCAAAAGGTACGCGCCTGGGAAAATTTGGCTAATTTTCAAAAAAAGGGGAAAAGGCCCCCTAAAAGTTATAGAACCCTAATAAAAATCACATCATCATATTCAGCGTATCAGAGAACCCTACTGTGGAGGTTACAAGCTCCTATCTACAAAAATGTGGAATTTTGCATTTTTTGCCAGAAGAAAGGTCACGGATGCGTGTTTATTTGTTTGTTTGTTTGTTTTGTTTTTTTCCAGGGGTGATTGTATCAACCCAGTGGTCCTAGAATATCGTGGGAGGGGTCATTCGAACGGAAATTAAAAGTTCTAGTGCCCGTTTTAAGTGACCAAAAAAAATGGAGGGCAACTAGGCCCCCTCCCACGCTCATTTTTTTCTCAAAGTCACCCGATAAAAATTTTGAGATAGCTATTTTGTTCAGAATGGTCGAAAATATGATAACTATGTCTTTTAGGATGACTTAATTCCCCAAAGTCCCCGGTGGGAGGGCTGAGAGTTATGAACTTTACCCAATGTTAACATATAGTATTGATTATTGGGAATTATACAGAAGTTTTCAGAGGCGATTTTTTCTGGTAGTGGGGGGAAGTGGGTCGGGGGTTATGTGGGAGGATTTTACCATGAAGGAAGTTTTCATGGGAGAAGGGACATTGCTATGAAGGGGGCGCCGGATTTCCCAGCATTATTTAGAAAAGATGAGAAATTATATATAAAAAAAACAAGTTTTTTAACTGAAAGTAAGGAGCAACTTAAAAAATTAAAACAACAGAAAGAATTACGTATATGATTGGGTTCATCCCCTAGTCAATACCTCGCTCTTTAAGACAAAGATTATTTAGTACTTTCATAAGAGCTATTTATTCTAATTAACGGCATTTGTGATTAAGGGGTCATTTTTAAAGAAATGGAAAAAAAATTCGAACTTTAGCTTAAAGAGCAAGGTATTGACTAGGGGGCGAACCCTCTAATATACGTATTAAAAATATAAGAATATAGAAGTTCGTTACGTAAGTTAATTCGTAAGTTACATATATTTATTACTAATAAGAACGTTCGTAAATAAAAGTAAACAGGCTTCGAGAAAGCCATTTAACCAAATAAAAGTAAAATTAATATTGATTTTTTTTTATTATTCATGTACGGTGAGCCAAAATCAAAACCTGCATTAATTCAAAAACGTTCAAAAATTAAATAAAAAAACAAGTTTTTTAAACTGAAAGTAAGGAACGACGTTAAAACTTAAAACGAACAGAAATTATTCCGTATATGAAAGGGGCTGTCCCCTCCTCAACGCCTCGCTTTACGCTAAAGTTTGACTTTCTCCCAACTCTATTTTTTTAAACAATGAAAAACTTTAGCGTAAAGAGCGAGGCGTTGAGGACGGGACAGCCCCTTTCATATACGGAATAATTTCTGTTCTTTTTAAGTTTTAACGTCATTCCTCCCTTTCAGTTTAAAAAACTTGTTTTTTTTATTTAATAATAATAAGGGATCTTTGTCACCGCAAGACAATTGTACCTGTCACTGCCCAGGCCATTGAACTTTAGCTAAGCTATAGAAAAATTCTAGCATGATTTTCTTGGATATATCTAGAATTGAATTCCCCAGGGTATGCTCTTGTTTAATAGGACCTTTCTTTTTTTTCAATGCAAAAGTACCATATAAGGAGAAATAATTATAAAAGATTTAAAATTCGGATTTGCAATGATCTGTGCGCATTCTTTTGAATCAGTTACAATAAACGATAAGTTAGTAGGGAGGAACCTACTACTCGTGACAGCACACCATATATAGGCATAGAGTCCTTAGGGAGAACACCTGTGCTGTCAGTCCAACGGGGGCACCATATATGGGCATGGAATCCCCAGGGAGAACACGTTTTTCTCACTGAGAATGAAAAACAGGATTTTATAGCACAATTGAGCAGGGGGACTTACCTTTGCTGAGTCTAAACACCTTGCAGCTTTTAGACGATTTTACCCGGGAATTAACAGGGAACCCTCCTCCTCTAGCCCCTGATAACCTACTTCCACTTCAATCGAATGAAGTGGCTTCCCATACCCCTATTATTGAACAATGTGGAGGGGGAGGGGGTGTTGATAATAATATACAAGAGGGAGTGGGGGAGGGTAATAACCAATTTACATCATTTCCCGACTTTCAGCTATCAAATACAATTTTAAATACAATAGCTGTCTACACTGCAAATTTTGGCGACCCTTTTAATTCGCTTTTGTGTGGTAATTTTGTGTTTGATCCCGTAGAAATTGTGCATGACTATGTAGATAAAATTCGTGCACTGCTGGAGAACCAAATTCAATTGTGGGATGGTAGGGATTCAATTAAGGTTTCTATTGTTTTAAAGGTGTTTTATTTAAATGAGGGAAAAAGTGAAGTTTACCACCATTATGTACATACCGAGATGCGTTTGATCTATCTAAATTTAGAGAATTTTGAGGGTACTTTTTCCGAGTGGATAGGTCTTATTATTGCGCATCTCGAGAATTATAACGAAAATGGGAGCGGCTCTGTAGTTCTTTATGTTGAAAATTTAAGTGTTAATATCTGTAAATTTAAGAAAGATTTTATTTTAAGAGGGGGGAGTGGACCAAGGGCAATTCAATTAAAATATAATCCAGATCTAGAAGGTTGTCGTGGTGTCCAACGATTTTGTTTTGAAACAGCTCATAAATGTTTCAAGTACGCTTTCCTCATATCAGCATTTGAGCCTCTAGCACGTGACGCTACCAAGACGAATTTAGATCACTGGGCTGTACATGGGAAGGAGGGGTCCAATTTTCCTATTGTAGATTTCACTTGTTTAGAGGGAAAATACCCAGTAACGCTAAGATCCATTGATATTTTTGAAAGGGCCAATGCCCATTTAAATATCGGCGTTACTGTGGTTCAGTATGAAACTGAATTTGAAGATGGGGTTCGTTCTAAAAAGAAGGGGGTGGTGTTCCCAGTAAGAGGTCCGTCAATTGAATTGGTCAAACACTGGGTTTGGCTTTTGTGCACACCACCATCTAGTGACCTAGCTAATTCAATTGGCCATTTTAACCCAATTACAGACATCAGTGGAGTTCTGAGGGAGGGTAAGAAAATAGGGGTATGTTTCTACTGTCCGACATGCCTGTCTCGATTTTGGACAGAATTAAAGTTACAAAATCATATGAAGCACCAGAGCCGTATCCAGGATTTTTGTTCAGGGGGGGTTTTACCAATTTTTGACTTTTTTTTTGGGGGGGGGTTACTAATTTTTGACTCAGTTTTCGAATAATTTTACTGATTTTTACCTAGGTTTTTACTAATTTTCGACTTATTTTCGAGTTGGTCAAAAATTTTGGGGGGAGGGGTTCAAACTGGGTAACCCCCCCCCTGGATACGGCCTTGTGAAGCACTGTAGACGGCATGGCTATCAGTCAGTGGAAACGGTTTCAGGGGATAGGGCCATTTTACGTTTTAATAATTTACAAAACACCCTCCTCCAGTGCAACAAAATATCTTTGGATTGTGAAGCTAAGCTGGTGGAAGTGAACGATCCTCGATTTCCAAACCGAATCAAAGAACATCAAGCTATTACAGTGTCCTATGCCCACGCCCAAAGAGACAATTCTAACAGCATGCAGTTGTTAGAAATAGTAGAAACATTGGATAAGGAAGAGTCCATGATCAAGGCACTGACTAAATTAATTGGCACCGCTAATGGCGCTATTTCTCGTTTGAGAAATACGCATTATCCTATGGTGTTGTCTGCAGAGGATCGTCTCGCGATTAAAAATAAAAAAATATGCTGGGTTTGTAAGGGGGAGTTTGAAGAGGGGGATAATGGGACTAAAGGACTAGAGGGGGTAGAGGGAAAGTCAGAGACCATAATCACTTGTGGCAGGAAATATCCTCTGGGGGTAGTAATTTTAGAGGGGTAGCGCATCAATCATGTAACTTAAACGTTAGCCAGCAGTTTTTTATATGTTTTCATTCACAATGCAAATTATGATTTAAAATTTATTTTACCGGCACTGGCACGTATGCACAGGGAGGGAGGGGGAGTAGATAGTCCATGGGTAAATAATTCATTTACCTATAACAACATTCCCAAATCGGCCGAGAAGTTGTTGCTTCTCGAGCTGAAATGGCAGGTAGTAAATAATGGGCATGCGTGTTGGAATAAAATCAGGTTTTAGATTCCTTTAGGTTTTTTCCCAAGGCATTGAGTCAATTGATTCAAGTGCAGAAAAGCGACAATTTTGATAGTTTTCCTTTGCTTAAAAAGCGCTTTCTTGACAGTGAAATGTATGACCTATTGACCTGCAAAGGTGTATATGTATACGACTATTACTGTTCTGGCGCTCGCTTAAGTGAGGTGAAACTACCTCCAATTGAAGCTTTTTACAATTCACTCACCAACAGTGAATGCACAGCCGAGGACTATGAGTTTGCCAAGAAGGTGTGGTCTAAGGGGAATTGTAAAAATGGGTGGGTTTATTGTAGACTGTACTTGGCCAGTGACATTTTAACTCTGTTAGACATAGTCGGCAAGAACACAGACCAAATCTATTCAGAGTTCGGGCAAGATATAGGCTATTATTTTTCCACACCACATTTGGTGATGGACTTGATTTTAAAAATTAGTAGGGAGGAAATAGGCCTAATCACCGACGTAGATCAACACCTTTTTGTAGAGCGTTCAATGAGGGGAGGGTATGTTTTTCATGAGGATCGCGTCTTGTCAACCGATCTGAGCGGACAAAACAACACCGGTGCAAAGTCAAATGCAGTGTTCTTGGACATGAACTCATTGTACCCCTCGGCAATGTCTCACTACTTTTTGCCGTGTGGTAACTATCAATAGCTTGAGAATCCTTGTGAGTTCCCCGACATTGCAACCGTCGAGGACAATGGGCCACAAGGATGGTTCTTTGAAATTGACGGGCATATTCCACTGGCGCTTCATGATTCAGTCAGAGATTTTGTTTTTCCCTGTATCAATCGACCAGTGACCAGGGACTCACTGAGCCCCTACAATCGATCATTGGTTGAGGATATGGGTATGCACTGGACCCCCTCTAAGCAAAAACTGATTGCTGATTTGGACCCTAAGGTGAATATCGTTGTTTACCATGTGCTTTTGCACTGGATGGTGAACAATGGTTTCAAGATCACCAAAATACATAGGGTCCTGCAATTCAATCAGAAACCAAATTTGAAAACGTTTATCGACACTTTTGTTGATAAACACTCTAGGGCAAACAGTAAAGTAGAGAAGGAAATGTACAAACTCATTCTAAATTCAGCGTTTGGCAAAATGTGTGAAAGCGTACGCAACAGATCTCGCTTTGACGTCGTGACTGACCCTCTAGAGTGTGCACGAATTATTGCCGACCCCAATTTTACATCGTTCACGAGTATAGAGGCTGGCATGGTTCTTCTACACAGGAAAAAGAGAAATGTGGTACTGAACAAGAATATAGCAGGAGGTAGTTCAGTACTTGAAATTTCCAAAAAGCTCATGTTGTCGTATTTTTACAATGTGTGCAAGGTGCGATGGCCACGGGAGGGGGAGGTTAAAGTTTACTATGGGGATACAGATTCTCTGCTGTTAAAGGTAAAAACCGAGGATTTATTGGGAGATTTATAAAATGGGGAGCACATCACCTCGCGGATGGATTTCACCAACTGGAATCCGTCCCTCTACCCCGAGTTGGTGAAACGTCAAGCCCCCAACCAACTATTAATGTTAAAATCAGTGACTGGGAGTGATTTGATATCCAGGGGGGTGTTCCCGGGTCCTAAAGTTTATTGCGTTGAAACACATAATGGGGATGTAAAGCAGGCGTGTAAAGGGGTTCCTACATATTTTGTAAAGAGCAATTTCAACATGAGCGTGTACAGAGACTGTGTAGAAAGTAGCCTAGTGCCGAGAGCACAAGTGCTTGCAATTCGCTCTCTACAGTATAGAAATTATACTGTAAGAGTGGAAAAAATGCAATGTCGTGTATATCCAACAAAGTCTATGTGCTCGAGAATGGTGTAAGTGTGCTACCTCATGGCCACTACCGAATTTCAGACCGGGCTGAATGCATAGACTATCGCAATCAACTTTGTCTGGATAAATCAGCTTAACCCTAACCCAACCTAACCACTAACCAAACCACCAACCTTTCATAAATTAACTAACCACTCAACCCTTTCATAAATTAACTAACCCAATCTAACCACCTAACCCAACCCAACCTGCAGTGATGACAACTATTGTACTGTTTCGCCCCCGCAGCTCCCGGGGGGTGGGGGGTCCCGCCCGCCACCGGCTCCCGAGGGATTGGGGGTCCCGCCCGCGGACATCCTTCGGCCCCGCGGCCCCGGAGTCGGGGAGGTCCTCCTTTTAAATTCATAATGTTCAACTGTGCTATCAATTTTTTTAAGTGTTTTTTTTCATGTGTTTTTTTTTGTTTTCAAGTGTTGTACAAATAGTGTGCTACTGTGTGTACTAATATACATAAAGTGATGCTGGACAAAAAGTGTTTTTTTAAGACAATAAGTGTTGTTGTTGCTGTACATGTTCATGTTTGAACAAAAGTGTTTTTTTTATGTTGTACATAAAGTGTAATTTTTATGTTGTTGTTGTTCATGTTGAAAAAATAGAGTTTTCATGTTGAATAAGTGTCACTGTTTTTTTTGTCAGGTTCTTGTTGAACAAGTTTTGTTCTTATGTTGTTGTTCATGTTAAAAAAATAGAGTTTTCATGTTGAATAAATGACCATGAAATGAAATGAAATTCATTGGAGACGTATGATTTACAGTTAGTTGTAGTCCGACTGTTGTCAACAACAGTAGCAGCATGTATCAATTTAAAACACCCTTCAGATCGTTTCTGTGTGGTTCCTCAATGTCGGGGAAACAACACTTTTAGCTAAAATAATTCAAAATTGTCACAAAATGTTTTTGGAAAAACCAAAAAAAATTTATTATTGCTATAGTATTTGGCAGGAGTCCTACGATCAAATAAAAGCCATTGCAACAACCATACCAATAAAATTCATACGGGGACTTGATGTTTTCAATGGTATTGAACCGAACTCGTGGGTGATTATTGATGATTTGGCTGAAACCATTGAACAGTTCTCACAGGAAATGGTACAACTGTTCACCGTTCGCTCCCACCATGAACAGATTTCCATAACCCTAGTTCTACACAATCTGTTTCCTCAGAGCAAATTTATGCGAACCCTTGCATTGAATTGCACCATCAATATTATCTATAGAATTGTTCGTGATTCTAGCTCGCTAATAACTCTCAATAAACAGATATACCCCGGCGCCCCTAAATTTCTGCTGTCAGCGTACACTCAGGCGACTAATAAGCCCTACGGTTACATTTTGCTGGATCTTAATCAGAGCACGCCCGAGGATCTACGTGTAGTCACCGACATTTTCAACAATGAAATTACAGTATATCTTCCGGTGAACAGTAGAAAAGGCTATTAGTTGACATTATGACACTGAAGAAACTACACGAACAACGGCTTTTATTTTCCGTTTTAGGCACTTCAAAACCTCCACTCAGGAAGGCTATACTCAAACATGGTGTTGAAAATGATTTCAGTAATCTAATATCTGAACTTTGTTTAAATTTAACCGAGGGCAATATTCAACTGTCAGAAGGTGTTAGACAACAGACAAAGCAAAAGCGTTCCACTGTACGCGCCTTGGCTTGTAAAAACAAGGAAAAATTTTTAAAAAGATAACGTCTCCTTCAAGCGGGCGATAGCTTTTTCACACTTTTACTGCCAATAATTGCAGGACTTGTAAACATTATTCTCTAGAGAATGGCTAAACCCTATAAATTGACACCATTTGAACTTGTCCTCTCGCCCGTCGAACATTTTGAAGACAATCTAAGCAAATTCATTAATGATGAGAATATTGCCGATGACAAAAAACTGCTTTTACTATAAGATGAATTGCGACGTGCGGATAAGTATAGACCTTATCGTGAGAGGCCCGCCGCCGCTGTTACCGGTCCCTCTAAACAGGAAACATATCCTCAAGATTCTGCAGCAGCAGCAGTGCAATCAAAGGGGAAGGAATTGAATTCAATTGTATTGAAAATTGGAAACCTATTGCCAGTGACCTATCGAGAACAGAGCAAAAGAGTATTATCATATCTCATGTTGGAAACTGGTGGTGAACATCAAGTTCAAGTCGACAGCACAGGGAAAAAGTTATAATCTAGTTGATTTAATTTGTGATATGGTGACGAATCGTAAAGGACTTTTATCAGTTGACAATAATCTATACACCTTTCTAAGTGTATCAAACTTTCCCAAAAGTTTGTGATATGGTGACGAATCGTAAAGGACTTTTATCATTTGACAATAATCTATACACCTTTCTAAGTGTATCAAACTTTCCCAAAAGTCTTATTGGCAATAAGAAAATTCTAAAGAAACTAAGAGAATATAGTCCTCCAACAACACCAACATCATTTAAAAAAGAAGAAGATTCAATATTTGAAAATACTAGCAGCAGCAGCAACAGTAATTATTTTATAACACCTGTGACTGCTAGTCAAAAGCGAAGACGAATTGATTCACCCTACAGTGTGCAAAAGGGGAGTGGACATTACACTACGTGTTTGCGTTCAAAATGGATGAAGTTCTGAAACATGTCTATGAAAATATTTGTGAAGTGGGAAGTTTAAGTTCTCCCAAAACCCTTTCTAAAGTTTTCTCCGGCAGCATATTGAAAAAATCAAAAGAGTATCTACAGAATGAACCGAGTTACACACTGCATCGGAATCACAGGCTTCGTGGCAAACAATATCGACAAACTAAAGCCTTTTTCCCTCTGCATATAATGCAAACGGATCTTTTAACTTTAGACGCAATTCAACGGCGTCACAATGCACCTTACAAATACATTCTGGTGGCAATCAGTGTCTTTAGTCGCTATGCCTATGCCATCCCATTACGGTCAAAGAGAGGTGTTGAAGTTGCTCAGGCCATTGAAAGTATTCTTGAACAGGATTGCCATAGAAAAATTCAATCGGATCGTGGTAGCGAATTTGTTAATCCCCATGTGGAAAAGGCTCTATTGAAATATAATACAACACTTTATCATAGTCACAGCCCAATAAAGGCTGCATTGGCTGAACGATTGATAAGATAGATTCGTTTATTAATTTCAAGATATTGTACACTGAAAAATACATCTGATTTTATTCAGGATTTAAATAAAATCATGCGGATATATAACCACCGACCTCATCGATCTCTGTCCAACTCAAGCCCTCGGGAAGTTCATTACAGTGAAAATACATTTGATGCTTTTCTAAAGCAATATTCCAATGGTGAAAAAGAAAAAAAATGTGAAGAAGAAATTCAATGTTGGTGATACTGTTCGAATTAATAGAACCACCAATATTTTTGAAAGGGGGAATTATTTATGGAGCAGTGAAGTTTTTAAAGTGTCCAAAAATCCTGGACACCGAACCCACAACATATCGACTGCGAGACACCAAAGATGATGAAATTCTCGGCGGTTTTTATGAATATGAACTGCAAAAAGTTAGAAACACTAGTGAAATTTATCAAATTGAAAAGATATTAAAGAGTCGTACTCGTAGGGGCAAGAGACAGTTGCTTGTTTGCTGGCCAGGATACATCTCTGATTTTGATTCTTGGGTCAGTGCTGAAGATATTAACAATGCCCAATGATTTCTATGTGACTTTCATGTCCAATGTTTCTGATCCTCTCTACAATGACTTGAATAGAACAAGTGATTTTTGGACGAAACTCTCCCCCACCATCAAATTCGACGACAATGGAAAGTATGAAGTGGCTCTTGTCGACTGTATTCTCGAAAACACCTACGACATCCTGAGAAAAGATCGTAAATATGAAATAAAAATTCCCTGTGATTGGCCCCCACCATCATCATCCTCAAGTGATCAAGAACAAATTCAAAAGATCAATTGGATGGATTATCCATATATTGAATTACCCTACGAGGAACTCACCTGTATGAATGATTTATGTCATTCTATCAATAAAAGAATTTCCGCTCGTAA
The DNA here is from genome assembly GCA_029168905.1 of Artemia sp. Kazakhstan ARC1039. NCBI lineage: Eukaryota > Metazoa > Arthropoda > Branchiopoda > Anostraca > Artemiidae > Artemia > Artemia sp. Kazakhstan ARC1039. The sequence goes on along the minus strand of JAQQPU010000649.1, from coordinate 66,493 downwards.
AAAAGGAGCTTTTCATTTCAACTATTCAAAGTAGGAGGGCAAGATCTACATTAGTTCACCTATTGCCAATGAAAAGGTTATTCTCAATGATAACCTAAAAGATGTTCTTGACTTTAAGCTCAATATAATCAACGGTAAAAGTGCCGGAAACACTAATTTCATTTTTGCTGACTACCCGCCTGCCTTCTCCACGGACACTTGTATTTTCTCTACGCTTCATTTGTGGAAACATCTCGGGTTGGTAATTCAAATGCTCCCCTTCTAAGAGTTCTTGAACGAAAAACCAATTAAGAACAAATTCACCACTACAATATAAAGCATCTTCAGTATATTCCCTTAAACACTTCCTATTTGGAACTCTGTCAGTTAACACTAAGAACTGAATTAGGTGATCCCATAGCAATTTCAAAAGGTTTGGCTGTGATTACATGCCATTTTCCGCCCATCGTTCAACAGCAACAAGATGTCTAATAGAAAAGTGGTATTCACTTGTCCTGATATTGACTGCTATGTTAATACTCTTGGCCCAAGACAACAGGGCAATGGAATGGACTATTACAAAGGTCACTCATCAATGTCTGGCTGTGGTCTTGGCAGTTGGTTTGCTAAGCTGTTTCGTTCTTCACTACCACTGGCTAGAAAATATCTTGTACCGGCTGCGACAGATTTTGCATCCTCTACACTATTCGATTGGGGCTCTGGCAAGGATTTAAAAAAAAGTGCTACGGAAAATCTTAGGTACAGTGCGCGAACCCTTGGCGAGAGATTAAAACAAAATGGTAAAGGTTTCAAAAGTTCGAGAAACAATGCATCATTCATCAGTCTCTACTCAGGTCGGAAACGAAAGACATCACCACTGTCAAAGAAAAGAAGGAAAAAGCCGACACGTACTGTAAGCACTAGAAGAAGAAGAAGCCCCAGGAAGAGAATTGTTAGATCGAAACTAGATTTCTTTTCCTAAGATGTCCTACCTACCGCATAAGGATTCTCAACCTTCAATCACCGCCTCATTGAATCTATTCAATGCTGAAAATGTTGATTTGAGTGTCAAGCATGGATACTATGAACAATTTTATCCTCAACAACCCCTCTCCGATAATATTCACTTTCAAATTTATTCCAATGAAGACTAATTTATGGACATGTCTTTAAAATTTATAGATTTACAAATGAAAATCCGGAAATCCGATAATACAATGCCAATTCGGGCCGATGGAATATCCTATGAAAATTGTATATTACATAATCTATTTCGTCAAATCAGTGTCTACATCAATGGCAAGCTGGTGAGCACAAGCAACAATCGCTCAAATTATAGAATCTATATGCAATTCATGCTGATGACACCCAAGTCATACAAGGAATTGAGAGGCACCTCCAATGGATATGAATATATTACTAATACTGATATTACAGATGCACTTAAAAATGCTACAACTAGTGAATTACATCTAGTTGAAAAAATATATCATGAAATATTTAATATACCCCAATGGCTGCTGCCCAATGTTGAAGTGGATATAAAACTGACACTTGCACCATCCAATTTCATATTGAGAAAAGACCTTGCTGCCAATCCTGATGTAAGTCTTTCCCTCACCTCGGCAATACTTCATGTACGCAAACAACAAGTCATGAGTTCTGTTGCTTTGGCAGTGGAAAAACTGAGAGCCACTGGAAATAACATTAAACTACTTGTTCCTCATACAATCACCAATCAACGTCATATTGCCATGGGGTCACGCACCTTCACCGGTTCATCCTTTATCAATGGCGAAATTCTGTCAAAACTCACTTTGGCATTTGTAAAAAGCGCTAGTGCAATAGGATCGTGGACTGGGTTCCCATATAAATTCGAGATGTTTGGACTTTCATCTCTTGTGTGCAAAGTAAACGGCATCCCACTCTACATTCTATCTTTTGATAAATCCTATAGAATATTATATGAGTTGACCATGCAAACCCTAGATCATGATTCGCAACTATTTGAAAATGGTATAACCGAAGATATGTTTGCTAAAACACATGGTATCATTGTAATAGATTTGTCTGGCACACAGGATATGAGTATAGTACGTACGGGGAGTGTGCGTTTAGAGTGTACATTTGCCGACCCATTGGCTGAGAGTATTGCCCTAATCTCACTAAATCAATATGAAACCTATTGGGAAATCACTCCCGAAGGCAGTGTTCTACTAGACTTGGCGCCATGAACACCAGTCAAATAATCAATGTATTTAATATGGATCCCTACATGTCCCAGTGCAAATCCTATTGTCTGCCCTCGGACTATCTTGGAAAAATTCAAAGTGTCAACAATACCTTGATTATTGTTAATAGCAGTCTGTCGACTGTGCTGACGGGTCATTGGCTGTGCATCTTACAAACAATGAAGACGACGATTGAATTTTTTGATCCTCTTGGTCTACCCTATATATTTTACACACCCCACATCAGCAACTATATTGAGAGCAGTGGGAAAACTATTATTCAAAATCGGAAGAGAGTGCAGGATCTAACGACTAAAAGCTGTGGCTTCCAAGCACTACTATATTTTGTTTTCCGATGTCGCGGCTCTCCTTATGAGCAGTTTATCCACATTCATGTTTACAATCCACGTCTGAACGACTTCCTAGTGGAAAATATCCTCTCAGACCTGTACAGTATTGATTTCAGTGCCCTAAGAGTAAAGTGCTTAAAAAATGTTTGTAAATTTGTTTATTAATAAAATGCATATATATACAACAATGTCTTTAAATCTTCACTTTAGATTTCTTCTTCTTCGGTGTATAGGCAACTGTTGTGAACCACTAATGCTGGTAAATCATTTGGATTCAATGTATATTGATCTTGATTGACTGCAAAGTCAGGGTCACATTTTCTACAGTACAATGTAGCTTCACTCTTGTCATATCTCTTTGTATAGTCAATGAGACTATTGGCTTTCATATTATGAAATTCACGAGTTTCAATCTGTCTATTTGATGCAACATCACATACAGTTTTTTCAAATGGTGAATCACATTCGGTAACTGCCAAATAAAAAACACTTGGTTTATAGTCATAATAGGCAGTGTCGTCACAACGATGACGTAGAAACCAAATTGTTTTGTTACCCCAACAGTTGAATCGTAGACCTGGCTCTTCCTCCCAGAATAATTTAAATCCACGAAGATACCAATCTCGTCGAAAAAAACTAAAATCACGTTTGGGATTCTTTCCAATCATAGCGGGGTAAGTATTCTCCCACTGATCACATTTATTATAGTGACAATTAGAGCACAGGTGCCCTCTAGGTTGAGAGTCACACACCTCTTCAAGACATGAATTACATCCTTTAATTTGTACTGCATAGCCTCTATGTAATTTACAAGGATTTCATAATTTACACCTTTCACTATAGTCATCAATAATTGTACAATTCTCACATTGAGTCCAACTGCCAAGAGTGTACATGCATAATGGACATGTATAGAACATTTTTTGGTTTTCAATATCACTTGACTCTCTAACAGCTAAAACGAAACTGATCGTCCCTGCCGACGGATAAATTCAAGGTGGAGGAATGAGAGAGGAGTAGCTCTGTGACGTCACCTCTTTTGAAGGAGGAGCCATCTACATTGAATCCATTTGCAATGTTTTCAAAAGTGTATCCACGATATTATTCTGATTTGTTCCAATTAATACATCAATAAATTGAGTATAAGCATTTGAGTCACATCGGCAAAGATTCACGCAATAGTCCAATGGGGGAGAATCAGTCCTTATTATATTGTCAAGTGTTCCCCGAGAGAATATCCTGCGTTGAAGAGATAACTCAAGAAAATCGTCATCCAAAATCAAATGTTTTTCCATAAACACTAGATTTGATCTAATTCTCTCTTTCTCAAATTTATTCATTTTTCAATCCTTTCACTCTGACTGCTGACTCTAAAATGACCATGAATCGTTAGCCCTAGCATTCTAACCTAACCAGAAAAGAAAGCCATTTTCGATTTCAAAACAATTTTATTGAATAATTACAACAACAACAATAATACTAAGCATGTACAATTAGCGATAGAGTTTATTGTCTTCGATATGTTTCACTAATGCACTTAAAGCACATTGAAGTCTATTCACGTGTGCTATATTAACTTTAGCAGCGAAACATAATTGATCCTCCATTTTAAATTTGCTCAAGGATATCACATATCTTGCATATACTTCCTCCCATTCCAGACAAAGCCGTGATCCTCTCGTGATTTCCAGCGCAATGTTTGGTGCTCTTGTATATTTGCCATCAATTCCACTATCAAATTCTAATAGGGTAAACATTCCACTCGTCATCAACACAAATATATATCCAAATGAGTAAAGTCAAACTGTTCTTTTTCTTGCTCCTTTGAATTCTATTCACAGACTAATAAAAACTATAGCAAAAATCCTTTCCTTATATTCCCTGCAATCCTCTCTCGCTAATATGTAACCAGCCCTCTGATTGGCTTAGAAGGAGATGTAACCGACTCTCTGATTGGTTTAGAAGGATGCATGTACTTCCTGTTTCCCATTCCTGGATCCCTAAACGTGAGAAAAATCCTGTTTTTCATTCTCAGTGAGAAAAACCATAAAACATCCATAAATTGCTGTACTCGTCGGAGATATTATGTAATCAATTGACAAAAACCATAAAACAGACATAAATTGCTGTTGACATCCAAAAAAAACAACAAATAAATTGACCAACACTCATAACCATCCAAGAAACATCCATAAAAGTGAGAAAAATCCTGTTTTTTTATTCTCAGTGAGAAAAACCTTAAAACATCCATAAATTGCTGTTGACATCCATGAAAAACAACAAATAAATTAACCAACACTCATAAACATCCAAGAAACATCCATCAAAGTGAGAAAAATCCTGTTTTTTCATTCTCAGTGAGAAAAACCATAAAACAGACATAAATTGCTGTTGACATCCATGAAAAACAACAAATAAATTGACTAACACTCATAACTGTCCAAGAAACATCAGTAAAAGTGAGAAAAATCCTGTTTTTCAAGTGAGAAAAATCCTGTTTTTTTTAATTCTCAGTGAGAAAAACCATAAAAACATGCATAAATTATGTAAAATAGTTGTAGATGGCAGCACGGTGTTCGTACGGGAGTAGTAGGGTCCTCTCTACTTAAGTTCCAGTGTAAATGAACATTTTTGCAGGAAAAATGGCCCGAAAAGTGCCCTATGTGCAATAATGTCTGCTATAGGGTGCCGTGTGTCAACCGTTAAGTGTCACAGGGTCGGAACTGAGAGAAAATGATACGAAGAAAAAATAAATAAAATATGAAATTGAGTCACATGTCTTGTTCATCATTTTCATATGCTTTGGACAAACTTAGATCATTCACTTAGAAAACATCTCTAAACTATCATTCTCTAAGATAAAATCACTAGAAGTTCTCTAAGAAGGACCCTCCGAAATGCTAGTATCATATCGCTAAGAAGTGAAGAATTGCTATGTCCGAGTTTATAATACCCTTCTAAAGGCATAGCTTAGCATGCAGGTGCAATTTCTAGTAATTGATTTTCCCCTATTTGCCTCAACTATTGCAGTCATGGGAAACACACAGACGTCATTTTAACGATTGTAACATGGGGATTTTTAATGCATGCAAAAGACTTTTTCTAGAATATGTTTGCCAGAACAGAATATTGGAAAGGACTTCGACGAGTTAATTAAGGCACACCTCTATTCAATAGAAATTGGTCTTTCGAGTCCTAACAGGGAATGATCCTTTGGGAAAAAATGTAATGACAGAAAAATAAAGTCTCAAAAAGTATTATGTAACACCCAAAGTATGTATCCTTTTCAATTAAAAACGGGGAATTCCCTCATGGACTCTGAAGAAACAGTTCACGTGGGAATGCTCCATCCATAAACATTCCTCATTACGTAAGAACTAAAGAAAAATATACCCTTAAAGAAAGAAAAAACGCACTGAAGGAAAAAAAAGCATTGAAAGAAAGAAAAAACACGCATTGAATGAAAAAAGCGTCTTGAAACCTCTTAAAGGAAAATGTCTTAAGAGACGTCTTGAAATGTCTTAATAAAATTCCTCTGCCTGGCCCTGTCATTGCGTAAGACCCACGTGTATGCTGTCATTATGTAAGATGTGCGCTGTCATTACGTAAGACCCGTGTGTGCGCTGTCATTAATTTATAACCGATAAATCTACTAAGTAATGCATGAGTCCCAACTCTAATTAAGTAGGTTAAAATTCCCTATGATATTAGACCTGTTGAGTCACGCACGATTGCGTTATCCTGTATTACATAAGTAAACATTGTTGTAACACCTGGTCATTTTAAAAAAAAGGTGTGTCTTCCATGGCATCACAGAAATACCGGGTGTTGCAGAATCCAGGGGTGTGTGTTTTCCATGGCGTCACGGGATTCCCGGGTGTGGCGGAATCCAGAGGTGTGTGTCAAAGGGCATGTTGCAGAATCCAGGGGGGGTCACAGAAAACCAGGGCATTTCAAAGGAATCTAGGCCATGTCAAAGGATATGTTGCAGAATACAGGGGGGGGGGGTGTCACAGGACATGTTGCAGAATCCAGAACGGGTTGTCACCGGACATTTTGCAGAACCCAGGGGGATATGTCTTCCAGGGCGTCAAGAGAATCCCGGGTCTTACAGATTGCAGGGGTGTGTGTCACAGGAAACTGGGGCATGCAGTGTCGTGGATATCCTATGGGAATCTTCTATGGGTGTCGTGGAAAGTAGTCAGGCATTACTACTGACTTCCATATGAAGCTCTGCAATTTTGGCCAGTACCGGCCGCCAAATTTAAAAAAAAAAAAAAAAAAAAAATATATATATATATATATATATATATGTAGCTGAAAATCATCAAAATTAAGCTAAAATCATTTTGCACCAAATAATTTAAGAAGATTTAGCTTTCCTTTGAAAGCATAGTTGGCTTTGGAAATCATCTCATTCTTATTGTTTAAGTTTTTACGAACGAAAGCGTTGTCAAATTCTATGAGTTAGTTTTCTTATCTTCCAGGTGCAAAACTACCACAAATAACCACTAATAAATAAATGAAAACCATAACGAACAGAAATTACAATAGATAACCTAGTCAAACTCAAAACGAGCAAAACTTAATTTACCAGACAATTTGATCTACGTTGAAAGGAAACTGTTCCCAAAAATTCTTCCCCGCTGAAAATTCCCCAGGACAATCTCCTCCCCTGCAGAAAACTCGCCCGCGTATAATGCCCGTTTATTTCCCAATAACAAATACTATCTGTAAGTAATGGATAAATTACAAAACTTTAAAGGACCTTAAACTTCTGCAATGGGGTTTTCTGATTATTTTGTAGTTAGGGAGGGATGGAGATACCAAAAAGAGTGCATTTGGATCGCAAAACATACCAGCTCTCATTGAGCCATCGAATAAATACAGAATTAGTTCTAAGTGAAAGACAAGGGGAGGGTGAGATAAAAATTTATGCGTAATCCCCTGGGCCGTAACCATGATTTTTGTTGGGGGGGGGAGATTTTCTCTTGTGGGGGGGGGGGGGTACAAAAGAAACTAAAAAATGTATCAAAAATGTGAAATTGATATCTTGTCTCTCCTGATTTCTAAGAATATTTCTGGTCTACGCTGTTATTATAAAAGTAAAGTGTAACATTAATCCCCAAAATGAGCAGAATTTATTCTGTATAGGATGGGAGCTGCCCCTTCGCAATCTACACCTCCATCTTATGATCGTAGAAACTTTGGAGCTTGATCATTAGATCAGATATTGAGAGTTCTAGTCCTTTTATAAGGCCAAAGTTACTGGAGAGCAACCAGCCGCGGGGGGGTGGTGTTTTTCGGGGGGTTATCTTCCATAGGGGGAATTTTCCGGGGGGGGGGTATTTTTTGGAGTAGTATTTTCCGCCGGGAGAGGATATGTTCCGGGGTGGTCTTTTTCACGGAGGGTATTTTCAGGGAGGGGAATTTTCCGTGGGGGTATTTTTAGGGGGGTATTTTTCAGGTGGGGGGGGGGTAAACTTCAGCCACCATGCGGGTATAGTGTGATTGAGAAAATAAGATAAGCACCGAATATAGCACAAATTCGTTCATTTGAATAGAAAAGCAAACCGTTCATGTAGTCAAGTAACTAAGGTGATAGGGTTACGCAGCTACTTTTTTTTCTTTACTCAAAGCACAGTTTATAGAATTAGTTTATAGATAATTCTATAAACTGTGACTCAAAGCAACTCACGTATTAATAGATGCAACTAACGGAGAACGGATTATATGAAACTGCTCCGCCAAAACCCTTCAAACACGAATAAAAAGAAGAAAATGTTAAATTAAGAAGAAAGAAAAAAATTATATAAGTATTTACATATGGTTGAGGAGAGGCTTGTTTTTACTGTATGACACTTTCTCTTTCTGATTCTTTTATTTGTGTTTACAGTGGATTCATAGAAACAACTAGCTGGTTTAAAAGCAACAAAACAAGTCACAAAAATAGGAATATACTGATTACCTCCGCTTCAGTGTTTTTTGGCAGTATGATAGGGTTTCTTGGAAGTATGGAACAGGGGCGGATCCAGGATTTTTTTTTATGGGAAGGGTGCAAAATAGGTTTTTGCGATAAACTTGCGTCGGATCAAGTATAATTACTGCGAACTCGCGTTAATGAAGTAAATTACACTACTTTAGGGGGGCATGCGCTCCCTCGCTCCCAGGATCCACCACTGGTATGGAAGTAGTTCATATTGCATTGATATTTAATATCGAGGTGTTTCAAAAAAAAGAAAAAAAAGCAGTCTTGAAAAACAAGAACAATCTATTCACCTCAGCTTTATCGTTTCTTGGAAGCATCAACCGGGTAATTTTCTTTTGCAGATGCAAACGTGAAATATAACTTTGATCATTCGCTATAAGCATGAACATCAAAGATTCTGATGCATGAACTTACTATATTAAAATCATTATCTCTTCGCAAAACTGTACTGCCCAAGCAACAGCTTGGTGATGCTTAAAAACTGTCAGCTATCAATGCTTGTTACAATACTTCCAAAGGAATCGATGCCCAATGTCAATACCTTGGGGTGTAGGCGTTTACCCTCCACCCTCGAAAAATAAATACCGCAAATAAAAGACGTACCCTCCGCAAAAATTTCTCGCCCTCGATAATTACACCCATGGAAAAACATCCCAAACGTAAAATTGAGCAGCAAAAGAGAAAGTACAAAATAGGTGCCTGAAATGTCGATCAGATATAATAAGGGGTAACAAAAGGACCAAATATCAAAAATTTTTTGACTCGGTCAAATTTTTTTTTTTTTGGGGGGGGGGGTTCAAACCGTGTAACCCCCCTGGATATGGCCTTGGTATTTTTATGTAAATAAAAATAATTTTTCAAAAAATCTTTTAATATGTTTAAGCAATAAATATGTTTAAGCTTAACCCGTCTTTATTGTTTAGAATAGTTATATTCATTCATTAAATTATGAAGAAATTGTAAGTAAGTAATAATCTCTTTCTTAAATTTACCTCTTGGATACACAATATGGAAATTTCATTCAAAAAATCATGAAAATGTTGTAAGTAAGTATCAAACTCTTTATTGAATTCACCTCTTGGACACACAATACGGTAATTTCATTCAAGAAATAATAAAGAAATTATAAGTAAGTAACAAACTGTTTCTTGAAGTCACCTCTTGGATACACGACGCAGATATTTCATTCAAGAAATTATGAAAAAATTCTAATTAAGTAACAATCTCTTTCTTGAATTCACTTCTTGGATACACAATACGGAAATTTCATTCAAGAAATTATGAAAAGATTGTAAGTAAGTAAAAAAAACTCTTTATTGATTTCACCTCTTGGATACACAATACAGATATTTCATCCAAGAAATTAGGAAGAAATCGTAAGTAAGTAACAAAATCTTTCTTGAAGTCATATCTTGGATACACAATGCAGAAATTTCATTCAAGAAATTATGAAAAAATTCTAAGTAAGCAACAAACTCTTTCTCGAATTCACCTTTTGGATGCACAATACAGAAATTTATTTCAGGAAATTATGAAAAAAATTGTAAACATACTCTTTCTTGAATTCACTTCCTGGAAAGACAACACAGCAATTTAATTAATTAAATTATGAAAAAATTGCAAGTAAGTACTAAACTCTTTCTTGTATTCTCATCCTGAATACACAATACAGAATTTTCATTCAAGAAATTATAAAAAAATTGTAAGTAAGTAGCAAACTCTTTCTTGAATTCAGCTCTTGGATACACAATACGGAAATTCCATTCAAGAAATTATGAAAAAATTGTAAGTAAGTAAGTAACAAACTCTTTCTTGAATTCGCCTCATGGATACACAACACAGAAATTTCATTAAAGAAATTATGAAAAAATTGTAAGTAAGTAACAAACTCTTTCTTGAATTCGCCTCTTGGATACACAATACAGAAATTTCGTTCAAGAAATTATGAAAACTTTGTAAGTAAGTAACAAACTCCTTCTTGAATTCACCTCTTGGATACACATTAAAGACATTTCATTCAAGAAATTATGAAAAAATGTAAGTAAGTAACAAACTTTTTCTTGAATTCACCTCTTGGATACACAATAAAGACATCTCATTCAATAAATAATGAAAAAATTGTGAGTAAGTAACAAACTCATTCTTGAATTCACCTCTTGGATACACAATACAGAAATTTCGTTCATGAAATTATGAAAAAATTGTAAATAAGTAACAAACTATTTTTTAATTCACCTCTCTAATGCACTATACAGAAATTTCATTCAAGAAACTATAAAAAACATTTTAAGTAAGTAAATAACAAACTCTTTATTGAATTCGCCTCAAGGGCCTAGTGAGAGAGACATACAAAAAGTTAGGTTCATTTATATATACTTATCGTGACGCATAGAATACGATTGGTACAGCCGCAAGCATATTTCATGTTGTTGTAGATGCACCACACCTGCTCAGACACACAGTCATAGTGAGAGAGACATGCAAAAAGTTAGGTTAATTTAGGTTTACTTAGAGTTTTGCGCCACTCTAAGTAAACCTAAATTAACCTAATTTTTGCATGTGTTTTTCACTAGGCCCCTGAGGCGAATTCATTAAAGAGTTTGTTACTTACTTACTTACAATTTTTTTCCATAGTTTCTTGAATGAAATTTATGTATTGTGTCTTCAAGAGGTGAATTCAAAAAGAGTTTGTTACTTACTTACATTTTTTTTCATAATTTCTTGAATGAAATGTATGTAATGTGTATCCAAGAGGTGAATTCAAGAAGAAGTTTGTTACTTACTTCAAATGTTTTCAAAATTTCTTGAATGAAATTTCTGTATTGTGTATCTAAGAGGCGAATTCAAGAAAGAGATTGTTACTTACTTACAATTTTTTCATTATTTCTTGAATGAAATTTCTGTATTGTGTATCCATGAGGCGAATTCAAGAAAGAGTTTGTTACTTACTTACAAATTTTACATAATTTCTTGAATGAAATTTATGTATTGTGTATCCATGAGGCGAATTCAAGAAAGAGTTTGTTACCTACTTACAATTTTTTCATAATTTCTGGAATGAGATGTCTGTATTGTGTATCCAAGAGGTGAATTCAAGAAAGGTTTTGTAACTTACTTACATTTTTCCACAAGTTCTTGAATGAAATGTTTGAAAAAAAAATTGTAAACAAACTCTTTCTTGAATTCGCTTCCTGGACTGAAAATACAGTAATTTCATTCAAGAAATAAAGAAAAAACTGTAAGTAAATAACAAACTCTTTCTTGAATTCTCCTCCTGGATACACAGTACGGACATTTCATTCAAGAAATTATAAAAAATTGTAAGTAAGTAAGTAACAAACTCTTTCTTGAATTCGCCTCTTGGATACACAATGCATAAATTTCATTCAAGAAATTATGTAAAATTTGTAAGTAAGTTACAAACTCTTTCTTGAATTCGCCTCATGGATACACAATACAGAAATTTCATTCAAGAAATAATGAAAAAATTGTAAGTAAGTAACAATCTCTTTCTTGAATTCGCCTCTTAGATACACAATACAGAAATTTCATTCAAGAAATTTTGAAAACATTTGAAGTAAGTAACAAACTTCTTCTTGAATTCACCTCTTGGATACACATTACATACATTTCATTCAAGAAGTTATGAAAAAAATGTAAGTAAGTAACAAACTCTTTCATGAATTCACCTCTTGGATACACAATACAGACATTTTTTTTGACTTGTTTGAATTCGAGCAAAACCTATTGTTTGAAATCCAATTCTTTTTTACAATGCAGCTTTTTCACTTGAGACACGAGACCAAAAGAGCCATTTTTAGTGTCATTTGATCTTGATGATGGTGGAACTTATATGAAAGACGTAGATATGTGCAATATCGCTTATATGAGCTATAAAAGATTTACCAACGATGTTCTGGTAGCCTGCTAGTGCCACCCTTTGAGAAATAGCACAAAAAGTGCCATTTAGTGCCATATGGCACTTGCAGATGGCAGATTTTTGTAAAAAGAACGTGGGTATGAGAAATAGATTTTGAATCAGCCATTTAGAATTATTTATGATGTTTTGGTAGCCCGCTAGACCTGTTGAAAAAAACAAAAACAAAAAAACGGGAGACAGATCAGTGCTACCGATGCAGATCAGTGCGATTCGGCGGGGGCCCTATTTCACCCTTCCGGTGGGTACCCGGTCGAACCATACAAGCGGCCTATCCTTCCTGCGGATGCCCTGTCCCACCATACAATCTGCCTATCATTCCTGCGGATGCCCTGTCCCGCAATAAAAGAGGGCATTGGAGACATCAAGTCTATCGACCATCGGACATGATGGCATGATGGACCGTTCCGGAGCGATGAGGATTTCCTAGAATTCTTCTGTAAGAATGCCAACATTTCAAGCATCCATCCATACATCAAGACGTTTTTCAGAAACATTTTTCTCATCGATAGAAATGCTATTAATTAAACAAAACACATAGGAAACCGTTTCATGCATACCGTTATATCTTGAGGTCTCCGATAAGAAATGTTTCTGTAAGAATACCAACATTTTGGCGGGGCTTCTGGTGCTTATCTTAAGCCAATGTTCCGTTATAAAAGAACAGAGGTCATTGCTTTTGTTCAGTTGATACTCGAATTTGAACTAAAAATAGGGTTTGAACCAAAAGGAATTGTGATGATGAATGCTATAAGCAGTAAGAAGTAAGTGATTTATTTTTCCATGGTATTCTTAGTGGGTGGCGGGACTAACTCTAATATAGTTTATCAAATGGGATTCACAGTCCACTATAGTTAACGAACTGTATAGTTTTAAAATCTTCATACACTACTATTGAGCTAATGGATTCAATCCGTGGAATATTTTGAACCGATTTCATTCATAAGATGGCTCTTTAAAAAGAATGTTTACTGGATTTTATGGGTTTGGACGTTATATATAATCGTTAGTTTAAAAAAAAATGTTTTCTTCCTAGTACTTATTCATAATCTTTTGTATTAAGTTCATGGGTTATTATTGAACCCAAGCCTTAACATTAATAATAGTAAAATATATATTATAAGTGTGACAGTGCCCATACCCCCATTTAAAATTTTTCCTGGTTATGAACTTAAAAAGAACATAGTATCTTAATGAACTTGAAAAGAGTCCATTTCACCACTCCCGGGTCCAAAGTCCCCCATTCAGGGCCTTAAGACCCCTAACAGGGTCCCAAGCCCTATGTCTGGCTCCTAAGCCCCAAACTAGGGTCCTAAGTCCTTAATCAATACCCCTCCATCCACCCTCCAGGACGCCCCACTTCCAGACTCCCCTCCCCTATAGGCGCCCCTCCCCTCCACGCCCCCTCATCCCACCTTTTTTGACATTTTTTTTCATTTTTTTCCATGTCTTAAAATTACATCAGATAGACATTTCACATACATTTTCGTTGTCCGTTTATACTTATTAAGACACTCCGTGAAGATAAAAGATTTGCAATGCTTAAATTTGCAAAAAATGAACTTTAAATTGTAGTATAAAGGAAATACTTAAAGGATTCTGAATTCTACAATCATTTTATGTCCAAAATTCAGAAAAAATTTCGATGCAAAGTTTTTAAACCTAACATAGTGGAAATAAGAAGCAATATTAAAACTTAAAACGAACAGAAATGTTTCCATATATGAGGGGAGATTACCCACACATCGTGAGTCCACACTCAGAAGTCACATTAAAGAGGCCATGCAAGATAAATTTGCATTTTTCATTTATACTTATTAAGACACTCACTGAAGATAAAGATTTTCAATGCTTAACTTTGAAAAGAATGAACTTTAAATTGTAGTATAAAGGTAACATTTAAAGAGCTCTGAAATTCTAAATCCTTTTATGTCCGAAATAAAAAAAATCGATGCATAGCTTTGAAACCTAACATAGTGTAAGTAAGGAGCAGCATTAAAACTTAAAACGCACAGAACTTTTTTCATATATGAGGGAGGATTGTCCACTAATCGATATTCCACACTCTAATATTTAATAAAAATCACACTATAAAATTCAGAAATTTATAATCCTTTTATGTCCGAAATTTAAAAAATAGAAATTCCAATACAGAGCTATGAAACCTAACATAGTGTAAGTAAGGAGCATCATTAAAACTTAGAATGAATAGAAAATTTTCCATTTAAAAGGGAAGATTGCCCACATTTCGATACTTCACACTCACAATTCTCATTAAAGAGCCCATGCGAGACAAATTTTCATTGTTCGTTTATACTTTTTAAAATAGTTGGTGAAGATAAAAGAACTTTAAATTGTAGTATAAAGGTAATATTTAAAGAATTCTGAAATTTACAATCCTTTTATGTCCGAAACTCAAAAACAAATATTCGATGCATAGCTTTGAAACCTAATATAGTGTAAGTAAGGAACAGCATTAAAACTTAAAACGAACAGAAATTTTTCCATATATGAGGGGGGATTGCCCATACATTGATACTCCATACTCACACTTCTCATTAAAGAGCCTATACGATATAAATTTAAATTCTTCGTTCATACTTTATAAGACACTCTGTGAAGAAAATGATGCTCTTGTCACCCCCTAGACCTGTTAGAAAAAAAGAATAAAAAGGGAGACAGATCAGTGCTACCGATGCAAAAATTGATTTTCTTAGCTGTTCAAGGAGGGGGACTGTAAATTCCATTTAAACTGTTTTCAACCATGCTTATTCCAATGGTACATTTTTTTTATTTTATCTAACTTTGTCTTCGAGGGGTTTCAGGCGGTTTTTCGATATCACCATAAATTGTTTTTCGCAATGAACTTTTACTTTTAAGACAAACCGAAATAATAGTCATCATTCCTGAATCAGTGTCAGATGGCAATTTTTTCACTAGATAGTTTTTTTCTAAACACGGTTTTTAACTTTTTGTTACTATGGGCTGTGGTTTGCTCTTTACTAGGTTTCAGCAGGTCTCAACCTGTATATTATTTTGTATTATACAAGTGTTGGTGAGTTTGTCAGTAAAGTTCAGGCATTAAAATCCCAGAGCGTCAAGTTCGAACTTCATTCAGGGCAACGTTTTTGTATAAATGAATGATGCTGGTTTCTAGGAAAGTAATAAGGTTTTAAAACAAACTTGTAGTGCCCTAGTAATATTTAATTGGGTTAGCCTTCGTGTGTTTGCGGTTTGATGTTTTCAAGTGTATTTTTAAAGTTTTTGTGTGAAACACATGATTTAAGATGTTTACTTGTCTTGTTTCGTGGTTTAGCTTGTCGGTGTTAGTTTTGTTGGTGCTTCCAAGTGAATTTTGCAAGTTTTTCGTTTGAAAAATATTATTTAGGATGTTTAGTTTGCCGTTTCGTGGTTTAGCTTGTCTTTTTTAGCGTTGTTAGTGTGTCAAAGTTTATTTTGGGAGTTTCTCGTTTGATACGTAAGATTTAGGATGTTTAGTTGTTCTCTTTCGTGACTTGGCTTGTATGTGTTAGCTTTGTTGATGTTTCAAAAAGTATTTTGGAAGAAGTTGTTTAGTTCTGCTGTCTCGTGGTTAAGCTTGTCTATGTTAGCTTTGTTGGAGTTTCAAAAAGTGTTTTGGAAGAAGTTGCTAAGTGTTAATGTTTCGTAATTTGGCTTATCCCTGAAGAAGTTGTTTAGTTCTGCTTTTTTTGGATTTATATTGTCTTTGTTAGCTTTCTTGGTGTTTCCAAGTGTATTTTGGAAGTTTTTTTGTTTGATACATAAGATTTAGGATGTCTAGTTATGTTGTTTCGAGAGTTAGCTTAGTTATGTTAGCGTTTTTTATGTTTACAAGGTTGTTTTGGAATTTTCGTTTGAAACACATGATTTAGGACGTTTACCTCTCCTGTTTCGTGGTTTAGATTGCCTGTCTTAGCTTTGTTGGTGCTTCCAAGTGCATTTTAGAATTTCTTCGTTCGAAATGTAAGATATAAGATGTTTAGTTGTGCTCTTTCGTGGCTTAGCTTGTATGTATTAGCTTTGTTGATTTTTAAAAGAGTATTTAGAAAGAAGTTGCTTAGTTCTGCTGTTTCGTGGTTTAGCTTGTCTATGTTAGCTTTCTTGGGGTCTCTAAGTGTATTTTTGAATTTTTTAAATATATGAGGTAGGATGTCTACTTGTGCTGTTTTATGGTCTAGCTTGTCTGTTTTAGCTTTGTTGGTGATTCCAAGCGTATTTGGAAAGTTTTTCATTTAAAACGTATGATTTAAGATGTTTAGTTTTGGTGTTTCATGGTTTAGCTTGTTTGTGTTAGCTTTGTTAGCGTTTCCAATTGCATTTTGGACTTTTTAGTTCGAAACGTATGATTTAGGATGTTTAGTTCGTGTTATTCTGTAGTTTAGCTTGTCTGCGTTAGCTTTGTTGGTGTTTTCAAGCGTATTTTAGAAATTGTTTAGTTTGGCTCTTTCGTTGTTTAGCTTGTCTGTGCTTGCATTGTTGGTGTTTCCAAGTGTTATTTGGAAGTTTTCGTTTGAAACATAAGATTTAGGATGTTTAGTTATGTTGTTTCGAGAGTTAGCTTAGTTGTGTTGGCGTTTTTGATGTTTACAAGTTTGTTTTGGAAGATTTTGTTTGAAACATATGATTTACGACGTTTACCTCTCCTATTTCGTGGTTTAGCTTGCCTGTGTTTGCTTTGTTGGTGATTCCAAGTGTATTTTAGAATTTCTTCGTTTGAAACGTAAGATTTAGGATGTTTAGTTGTGCTCTTTCGTGGGTTAGCTTGTATGTGTTAGCTTTGTTGATTTTTAAAAGAGTATTTAGAAAGAAGTTGCTTAGTTCTGCTGTTTCGTGGTTTAGCTTGTCTCTGTTAGCTTTCCTTGGGTCTCCAAGTGTATTTTTGAAGTTTTTTTTAACATATGAGTTAGGATTTCTACTTGTACTGTTTTGTGGTCTAGCTTGTCTGTTTTAGCTTTGTTGGTGGTTCCAAGCGTGTTTTGGAAGTTTTTCGTTTAAAACGTATGATTTAGGATGTTTAGTTTTGGTGTTTCATGGTTTAGCTTGTTTGTGTTAGCTTTGTTAGTGTTTCCAAATGTATTTTGGACTTTTTAGTTCGAAACGTATGATTTAGGATGTTTAGTTGTGTTATTCTGTAGTTTAGCTTGTCTGCGTTAGCTTTTTTGGTGTTTCCAAGCGTATTTTAGAAATTGTTTAGTTTTGGTCTTTCGTTGTTTAGCTTGTCTGTGTTAGCATGGTTGGTGTTTCCAAGTGTTATTTGGAAGTTTTCGTTTGAAAAATAAGGTTTAGGATGTTTATTTGTGTTGTTTCATGGTTTAGTTTGTCTATGTTAGCGTTCTTGATGTTTCCAAATGCATTTTCGACGTTTTCGTTTGAAAAATATAATTCAGGATGTATATTTGTTCTTTGTTAGCTTTGTTGGTGTTTCAAAGATATTTTTGAAGGAATTGCTTAGTTTTGCTTTTTCGTGGTTTAGTTTGTCTGTGTTATCATTGTTCATGTTTCCAAGTGTATTTTGTAAGTTTTCGTTGGAAACGTAAGATTTCTTAAAATAAACAACTTCTGCCAAAATTCACTTTGAATCACTAACAAAGCTAGACAAGTCAAACTACGAAACAATACAACTAAACATCCTAAATCTCATGTTTCAAAGGAGTAACTAGCAAAAGACACTTGTAAACACTAGCAATGCTAGAAAAGACAAGCTAAACCATGAAACAGCAAAACTAAACAAAACAGCACAAGAAGCAGCAAAACAAAAAAGCACAAGCAGATAAGCTACGCAATGAAACAGCAAAACTAAACAGCTTCTGCCAAAGTACTCTTTAAAACAGTAGATAAACACCAACAACGCTAACACAGACAAGCTAAACCATGAAACAGGGCGGATAAACATCCTAAATCGTACTTTTCAAACAGAAAAATTCCAAAATACACCTGGAAACACCAACAAAAATAAAACAGACAAGCTAAACCACGAAACAGCAAAACTAAAAATCCTAAATCATATATTTCAAACAAAAAAACTGCCAAAATACACTTGGAAGCACCAACACAACTAACCCCGACCAGCTAAACCACGAAACAGAACAAGTAAACAACCTAACTGATATGTTTCAAGCAAAAACTTCCAAAATACACTTGGAAACACCAACCATATTAACACACTTGGAATTACCAATAAAGATAACTCAGATAAGCTAGACGACAAAACAGCACAAGCAGACATCCTAAATCATACGTTTCAAACACAAACTTCCAAAATACACTTGGGAACACTAACAAAGCTAAGACAGACAAGCTAAACGATGAAACCGCAAAGCTAAACAACTTTCTTCCAAAACACTCTTTGAAACATCCACAAAACTGACACAGACAAGATAAACCACGAAAGAACACAACTAAACATCTTAAATTTTACGTTTCCAACGAACAACTTCCAAAATACAATTTAAAGCACCAGTAAACAGTGGCGGATCCAGGGGGGTAGGGGGGTGCGCGTCCCCCCATAAAGTAGTCTAAAGTAGTTTATTTTACTTAGTTAATTGTGTTAATTAAACTTGGTCCTAACTCAAGTTTATCAGATCCACCTATTTTGCGTCCCCCTCTAAAAAAATCCTGGATCCAACCCTGCCAACGGAGCTACCACAGACAATCTAAACCACGAGACATGGCAAATAAACATCCTGAATCATATGTCTCAGAGGAAAACTTCCAAAATACACTTGGAAACATAAATAACGCTAACACAGATAAGCTAAACCACGAAACAACATAATTAAACAGTCCTAAATCTTACGTTTGTAACAAATAAAGTTCCAAAATACACTTGGAAACACCAAGAAAGCTAACACAGACAAGCTACATCATGAAACAGCAGAACTAAACAGCTTCTATCAAAATACTCTTTGAAACAGTAACAAAGCTAACACAGACAAGCTGAACTACGAAGCAAAACCCCCAAGCATCCTAAATCATACGTTTTAGACGAGAAACTTCAGAAATACACTTGGAAACACTAACAACGCTAAAACAGACAAGCTAAACCACGAACAGCAAAATAGTCTAGTTCTAATGAAAAATTTGACGAACTGGGTCAAAATAGCAATATAAATGATTTTTACACCATTTTGTAGAGAAAACAAATTTTGTACAATATTCCAAAAGTCCCCAAGAGTCCCCTGGCGGAACAGGATGAAAAATGGGGAGAAAGGGGAAAATCCAGGGGAAAACTCGAAAATCTACGACCGGAATTTTTTATGCTGAGAATGGCATTCCTGAATCCTAATGCTCTTGGGTCCAAAAAGATCGAGTATGCGTTTGTTCATTGCTGAGTAATAAGTCGTTCCCCCATTTCCCCACTTACAGGGGGAAAAGAGGGGTAAAAAAAGATCCCATACAGCAGTCTGCAAAACTTGTTTTCTGGGGTTTCCCAGTGTGAGAAGAAAGAATATGTTACTTTTATTGCTCTGTCATTAGCCTTTTCCCTTATTTTCCTGTTACTAGGGAAAAAGAGGAGGAAATCAAGATATCCTCTAACAGAAAAAGTGAGTCAGACGGCTCTACAGAATTTGGAGAGGAGATAAAGGCTTATCAACTCGGTCTTAAAACCCTCTGACACCGTTTTGACGAGAGTTTAATGTCCTAATCCCTGGTGCCTCTCTTTTCCTTTTTGCTGGAAATTCACTACATACGGGTAGGTTCAATCGGTCAAGAAATAATGCAGGCTTGTCGTCCCCAATCTTTGCTCGCTCTTTTACAAGTATACCTTGGAGTCTAGCTACACCAGCAATCTGGTCTACATTTTTTCATCGACCAGCTGAATAGGCTATGTTTTCCTACTTCTTACTCTGAAGTGCTTCGATTTGAGCGTTTTGCCGCAGAAACTCATGGTACAGAATTTCCAGGGATGATTTCTAAAACTTTCATCCAGTTCATTGCCGACATTGTTGACCACACCATTTGCACTATCCACGGAAAAGGTACTTTCAATGGGATGGGCGTACTAGCTGCTGCCACACCAAGGCTACCCAAATTTCCAATCCTGATCCCAAGAGCAGTTGTAAACATTAAAGTACTCTTGCAGGTTGGGCAAGTGCCTTTCTTCTTCTACAACAGAAGCCAACAGGAGAACAGTCTTGTGTACAAACCAATCCCGACCATCACCTTCGACGACAAGATCGATGGCATTGCCCTATTATGGCACGCAACTTAAATACATGGCATGAAAGGGGTCAAATAGAGTGGATTTATGCAAGTAATTAACCATGGGTCATACAAAGGTGCGTCGTCAATTATTTTTCTGCCTTTGATCGACTGTAATCCCTCCGATCTTTCTTGTGTATACATGACCATACGTTCTATCTCCGATAAACACGCCATCCGGGAATGGTACTAGTTGTTACTTCCTACCAACGTTTGTACATGAAAGCGGTGGATATCATCAATACTGAACCTTCTGATAGTCATCTCAAGGCAGTAGTTTCAATGGTTGGTGGTCTTCATTGGTGTATGAGCTTTCTTGGAGCGATCGGGCACTTGATGACGGAAACAGGAATAAAAGAAGTGCTCGAACACCTATATACCAGTATCACCATTAAGCATATCCTTAGCGGTAAGGCTGTTTCAAGAGCCA
Source organism: Artemia sp. Kazakhstan ARC1039 (assembly GCA_029168905.1). Taxonomy (NCBI): domain Eukaryota; kingdom Metazoa; phylum Arthropoda; class Branchiopoda; order Anostraca; family Artemiidae; genus Artemia; species Artemia sp. Kazakhstan ARC1039. The sequence continues at coordinate 45,354 of JAQQPU010000649.1, read as the reverse complement.
TGAGAGCACACAAGATTATAGATTCAGCATTGTTGATCACTCTTATTTGCAAATCGTATGGTTTTGACTGCACAGATGACATACGTGCGAGTCATCACGACTTTGTAGAAGCTTTGGCAATATGTATAGCTCTACTGCATGAGGAAGTAACCCTTGAAGATGCATCCAATACAGACGTAGTGCGTCAAATCCAAACACGAATGATGGAGTTTCAAGACACGCTGCAGAACAACAGAACTGCAAAAATATGGCTTCACTATTCAGAAATGTTCGGAGTGCTTAAGAAGGCCATCAGGGCACAACGGACCGGAAACTGGGTGCAGTATCTTCAAGAACTATCTGAGATGCTCCCTTATTTTGCAGCTGCAGGCCATAACCTCTATTCGAAATTGGTGAAATTATTTATTCAATAAATAGAAGAGCTGAAAGAAAGTAACCAGAAGCTACATAAAGTCGTCGTGGATGGGAATTTTGTCATTCGAAGAAGCGATAGATTTTGGGCTAGGCTATCTCCCGACTTAGTAATTGAGCAAGTACTGATGAGGTCGCTGAAAACAAGCATGGGATTCACGAGAGGAAATGAAATGAGTGAGACTCAAAGGTAGATCTGGACAATGTCAATGCCAGTACGAGCTGAAACTAGTGAGCTGATGCAGTCACTCAACGGTGTTTAGTATGTGTCATCTGACCAGCACGTTTGCGCAAGATCAGCTCGAATAGAAAGATCGAAAGGACGTAAAGGCTTTAATATATTTTCTGTGCAGTCCTGTCCGTGCGACAACTGCACTCAATTGCGCAATATATCGAATGGTATGACAGCAGCAAGGGATGTGAACGCGAATGCAGCAAAGGCGATAGGAAGAAAAAATCTGAAGTCAATGGACGACGCCGATGCCGATCCCTACATCTTCAAGTGCAAAAGCAAAGTGATTACAATGGCCCATCAATGCAACATTTCCGAAGCTGACGGTGAACACATACAAATTGACGCAAGTCTTCTGTTGCAACATCTTACCGCAGCGGCAACTACAGCCGAAGGGGATATGGAAGAAAATATCAGATTCGAATTCTCCAGCTATCCTACTGCCCTTTTCGAATCGTCAAGCCTACCTCGACAGCCAGATAAAGCGGACCTAGTTAAAGCTATTTGGAAATTAGCAAAGGGCTGTGAACTTCCTATCAAAAGAGCCGGAAAACTACGTGATCGATGGTGGATGGCCGCTCCAGGGTATTCCACGGAAAACAGGAAACAATTTCGCACAGATTTGCAACAGTTACGTTTCATTCGTGACACAGAAGTATTCAAATGCTTTCGTCGTCTTTGATGGTTACACTTCATTTCCGTCTACCAAAGATGTAACCTAGGTTAGACGAACCAGAGGTATTCAGTGTTCGACCGAAGATTTAACACTGAGTTTGAAGCTGTAAAGGAAGAAGAACTTCTTGCAGAATCCCAACAATAAACAGAACATTATTAGAGCTATTGGTAAGATGCTTGTCCAAGCTGACCTCACTGCCCTTCATGCAGAGAGAGATGCGGACGTTCTGATTGCATTAACAGGTGCTAATGTGGCCAAGGAAAGGGTAACCACAGTAGTCAGAAATAAAAATTATTTACTGATCCTTCTCCTCCATTAGCTGCCTCCGGAAGCAGGGATCTCTATTTCAAAACCAGTACCAAGTAGAGCGCTGTCAACTAAATACTGGCATATCAACTTTATCAAAGATCACTGGAACAAATTTGTTACTCTATTCCTGTTGCCACACTTTTCTTGGTTGCGACACGACATCCCGTTTGTTTGGGATAGAAAAGCAGGCTGTTCTGCACATTCCTGAAAAGCCATGAAAAATTTAGGAGTAACTGTGAAGTATTCCTTAATCCGCGCTCTACGAAGGAAGAAGTCCAGCAAGCCGGTGAAAATATTTTACTGTGTTTTTATAAGGCGAAGAAAGGGGAGTGTCTCAGTAAATCTAGGTACAGGGTTTTTCTTTAAAAACTGAACAGCTCAAAGACATCAACGTTTTTGAACCGAGAGAGACTTCCACCAACTCCATCAGCTGCGAAATTTCATTCTTATAGTGTCTTCTATCAGGTAATGGAATGGCGTAATACTGCGTCAGAACTCCACCCAAAAGACTGAGGTTGGCGATTACGTGACGGACGCCTCACTTCGATCATGACAGACATCAGACCTAATCCGCCTCATTTGCTAAATGTGATTCGTCGCAGCTGCACGCGTTCTAACCGTGACAGTTCACGCTGTAGTTGCCAAAAAATGGATTGCCTTGCAAACTTGCTTGCAAAGACTGCCAAGGGATTGCGTGTTCCAATAAAGATGTTTTTGCTGATAACGATGAAGAAGACGTTGTTTAGTACAAACCCTTGATCTTATTCTTTTTAGTTCAATCAAAACCATAATTATCTTCTACTGTGATTACCGAAGTTACATAATTTGTTTCATTTTTTTCAATTACTTTTGTCTTAGGTTTCTATTATATAGTCGAAGTAAATCTGCCCACTTACTCCAAAAGCCCGATGCTTTGTCCTCCCTACGGTGAAAACACTGCAGAAAAGAAAGATACGAATCTAATAGCATGTTTTTTTAAATCATCAAGTCAAAATACCTTGGGGGCATTATTTTAACCAGCCATTTTGTACAACTCCCGAGGAAACTGTTTTCTGTCTCCCCCTTCCCCGCTAAAAGGAGAAATCGAACCAAGTCCAGAGATAAAACAATATAACTTCCTTTTTTGAGTTCTCTGCGCAGAAAAAGAGCAGACGTGAAATTCGAGCGCACAATAAATCTGCCCATGAATTTTTCCACTTTTCCCTCTTTCCTCCTGTTGTTTACCCTGTTCCGCCAAGGGGATTTTTGGAGACTTTTAATATGTTGTATATAATTTTTCTTCTCTACAGTACGGTGTAAAAACCTTTAATATTTCAATTTTGTCCCAGAATTTCGTATATTTACTGAACTAAAACTAAGCATCCTAAATCATATGTTTCAATCGGAAAACTTCCAAAACACCCTCTGAAATACCACCAAAGCTAACACTGACAAGCGTAAGCACGAAACATTAAAACTTAAAAACTTTTTCCAAAATAGTCTTTGAAACATCAACAGAGCTAATACAGACAAGTTAATCCACGAAACGACACAACTAAACATCCTAAATATTACGTTTCAAACGAAAACTTCCAAAATACACTTGGAAACACAAACAACAGTAACACAGACAAGTTAAACCTCGAAACAGAAAAACTAAACAATTTCTTCCAAAATACTCTTTGAAACATCAGCACTGCTAACACAGATAAGCTAAACTACGAAACAACACAACTAAACATCATAAATTGTACGTTTCAAACGAAAACTTCCAAGATACACTTGAAAAAACCAAAAACGCTAACATAAACAAGATAAATGATGAAACAGCACGACGAAACATACTGAAGCATACTTTTCAAACGAAAAAGTTCCAAAATAAACCTGGAAAAGAACAAAGCCAACACAGAAAAGCTAAACCACAAAACATCATAAAGAAAATCATATATCATATGTTTCAAACGAAAAACTTTCAAAATACACCTGGAAGCACCAGCAACGGTAAAACAGACAAGATAAACCACAAAATAGCATAACAATATATCTTAAATCATACATTTTGAACGAAAGCCTTCCAAAACATACTTGGAAGCACCAACAAAACTAACCCAGACAAGCTAGACCACAAAAAAGCACAAGTAGACATCTTAAATCATACGTTTAAAAAAGAACTTCCTATATACATTTGGAAACACCGACGAAGTTAACACAAACAAGCTAAACCACGAAAGAGCAGAACTAAACAATTTCTTCCAAACTACTCTTTGAAAAATCAACAAAACTAACACATACAAGCCAAGTCACGAAAGAGAACAACTAAACATCCTAAATCTTACGTATCAAACGAGAAACTCCCAAAATAAACTTTGACACACTAACAACGCTAAAAAAGACAAGCTAAACCACGAAACAGCAGAGCTAAACAAATTCTTCCAATATACTTTTTGAAATACTAACAAAGCTAACATAGACAAGCTAAACTACCAAACAACACAACTAAACACCCTAAATCATGCGTTTCAAACGAGAAGCTTCCAAAATAGACTTGGAAAAACTAATAACACTAAAAAAGACAAGCTAAACAGCAAAACTAAACATCCTAAATTATATGCTTCAAACGACAAACTTCCAAAACACACTTGGAAATACCACCAAAGCAAACACTGAAAAGTTATAGCACATAACAGTACAACTAAACAATGTCTTCTAAAATAGCCCTTGAGAAATCAACAAAGCTATCACAGACAAGCTAAACCGCGAAACAGAACTAAACAATTTCTTCCAAAATACTCTTTGAAAAATCAACAAAGTTAACACAGACAAGCTAAACCACGAAACAGCAGAGCTAAAAAATTCTTCCAAAATACTCTCTGAAATACTAACAAAGCTAACAGAGACAAGCTAAACTACGAAACAAGACAACTAAACATCCTAAATCATTGGTTTTAAACGCGAAACTTCCCAAATGCATTTGGAAAAACTAATAACGATCAACAGACAAGCTTAACCGTGAAACAGCAAAACTAAACATTCTAAATTATATGTTTCAAACGAAAAACTTCCAAAACACACTTGGAAATACCACCAAAGTAAACACAGACAAGCTATAGCACAAAATAGTACAACTAAACAACGTCTTCCAAAACAATCCTTAAAAATCAAAAAAGCTATCACAGACAAGCTAAACCATGAAAGAGCACAGATAAACATCCTAAATAATACTGTTAAACGAAAAAATTCCTAATACAATTGGAAACGCCAACAACGCTAAAACAGGGAATCTAAACCACGAAACAGCCAAAGTATACATCCTAAATCATACATTTCAAACGAAAAACTTCGAAAACACACTTGGAAGCGGCTGAAAGTTAACACAGACAAGCTAAACTACAAAACAGCTATAATACGTCCCGAAGGGCGCCACGAGCCGGCCATTGAGTGTCACAGGCTGGGAATTGCCATAGAGTATTACCATAAAATAATGAATTGCTATGTTCCCCGTACACTAAGAATAAAGTTTTTCAATAATGTTTATATATTTATTTATTAATAAAAATTGTATGTAGAATAAAAAGTCTTGTAGATTTCTTGTTTCAGGATGAGTCTTCAATTTATTTCGCTAATAAAATTTATGCATCTTGTAGCCTATATACGTATTTACGCTCATTCAAGATTGCCTCTAGTATAAAAACCTAGTAAAGAATAAACCTTGGAACTTACTGCTACCTGATTTTCATAAGGTCATCTCTTACTATATCAAACAATCAAGTATTTAAGTAAGTCCGATTTATGCAATGGTTTGTTATTCAAATGATCATATTTTAATGTACAATTTTAAACTAACTATCGCATTGCTCTTTTTTAGAAACCCGGATTATAAACAGGAAAAAGCCTATGGCTTTTCTTAGTTGAAACAGTAAGACACCATCCTTAGTTTGGCACCATACCCCAGATAAGCAGCATTTCGAAAGATGCTTGTATTATCGTATTTTTAGTCACTATGTGCTGTAGTTTTTTCTTTACTAGATTTAAGCTATATCCGTTGAAACTTGCACTATATTTAACTATATTGATCCATTATGTATGTCTTATATTATCTTGTCCAAAGATAAGCGCGCATAAATATTGCATTAACTTATTACTTCATACATGGTTACTACCTATGATTATGACGTCCTTCATCAAGATTGGCCATAAAAATACAGTTTTTAGTGGAAAAATTGATTCCATCTCAAATAAAGATTCTTTAATTAGAAATTGCACAAGATCTAGTAATTTCCTTTTAAATGAGCCATTGAACAACTATCTACAGTATTCCAGTGCCAAGATATCTTTGAAAAAGAAAAGAGAAAACAAGATCCCGTTTAGGCAGAATGCTGTAGTAGCTTCCACTTTTCTCTATTTTCAAGCCAATATATTTCCCATGATGGTCAAGCCAACGGAAAGTAAGTTTCCTATATAAGGGTTTCGAACAAGGTGGTTCTAATGATGCAATTTTTGTTTTGATCTGAGTCTATTTTTGGAGTTACGGGTCATTATGTTTCTTAATATTCTGTTTGATCGTCTCTTACTAGGTAGTTAGCTACCGCTGAAACCTAAGATGTAAACTAGGATGTAAAATTCTGTGTACCGATGAGGAAAATATAGACTTTTGACGATATTAATTAAAAAAAGCTTTCCGAAAAATCAGTTTTTCAAAGAAAAGTAAAGGCCATTTTAAACTTACATACAATAGATATTAATGTAAATTAATAAATAAATCTTATAAGGAGTGAAACTTAAATTAAATATGCAAATCAAGCTAGAAACGAACAAAAATCATAATAAACAAGAGTTTGGGTATGACCTTCTTCTCTCACTATAAAAGTCTAAAACCTACTGCGTCATTGGCACTTTACTGAAAATTATATGCGTCTTGAACAGTGTTGGAAAGTATAAACAACATCAAATTGAATATTTGATGTATAATGATATTAATTGTTGAAAGATCCATCAGTTAAAGAATTTATTTCACTGCAATTATATTTTTATTTTAAATAATGTAAGAACTGGAAAATAAAATATTTGTAATATAATTCGTTTTCAGTTAAGCGCCAATGACGCAGTAGGATTTTGGTTTTTATTTACAGTTAGGAAAGGAGACAGTATCCAAACACTTGTTTGAAGTGAAACTATATTCGTCTTTAACAACTTTAAAAAGAGCTAATAAATTATACTGAATACTTGATGTATAATGATATTAATTGCTGAAAGCCCATCGGTTCAAATGTTACTATAATTTTAATGTTTATTTTCAATATTAAGTACAAAATAAAATATTTGTCATAAAATTGGTTTTCAGTAAAGCGCCAATGACGCAGTAGGTTTTCGATTTTTACAGTGAGAGAAGGAGGTTATACCCAACCTCTTGTTTGTTGTGATTTTTGTTCGTTTCAAGTTTGATTTGCATATTCAATTTAAGTTTCACTCGTTTTAAGGTTTATTTATTAATTTACATTAATATCTATTGTATGTTTGTTTGCATTGATTGTTTATTTAATTTCTGTTCGTTTTAAATTTCTTTTAGACTCAATAGCAAATTGTTTTCTCCCCGTTGATATCCTTATTTGAAGAGTTCCAAATAAGGATAGGTCCTTTTATAAGACAGTGAATCAAAAATATAAACAAAGACTCTAAATATTTCGATGACACAGTCGGTCATCATCATCAGTAGAGTCACTGACATATCAAAATAAAAACAACCTGTATTTATACTAAACAAAATAATCACTTAAGGGTCAAAGCAAGTTACCGGTCCATTGACTTACAAAGTTCACTAACTGTTCTTGAGTTTTGTAATACTGCGTTGAATAAAGGTGGTACCATTTTCTTCAAAATCTTAGGTCAAAGCAGGTTACCGGTCCATTGACTTACAAAGTTCACTAACTGTTCTTGAGTTTTGTAATACTGTGTTGAATAAAGGTGGTACCATTTTCTTCAAAATCTTAGGTCAAAGCAGGTTACCGGTCCATTGACTTACAAAGTTCACTAACTGTTCTTGAGTTTTGTAATGCTGCGAAGAATAAAGGTGGTACCATTTTCTTCAAAATCTTAGGTCAAAGCAGGTTACCGGTCCATTGACTTACAAAGTTCACTAACTGTTCTTGAGTTTTGTAATACTGCGTTGAATAAAGGTGGTACGATTTTCTTCAAAATCTTAGGTCAAAGCAGGTTACCGGTCCATTGACTTACAAAGTTCACTAACTGTTCTTGAGTTTTGTAATACTGCGTTGAATAAAGGTGGTACAATTTTCTTCAAAATTTTAGGTCAACGCAGGTTACTGGTCCATTGACTTAGAAAGTTCATTAACTGTTGCTGGATTCTGTAATACTGCGTTGAATATTCTTCTAATTAAAAATGGAATAATGCTGAATTTGTAGGTGCTAAACTTATCATTTTATTCTTCTAATAGCAAATGAAAGGTTGCTGATTCTAAAGTTGGTCTGTCATCCCCATATATGCGACGTTGGTATTTTTTTCCATGACCACACTGCCTTTTCCATGACGAAATCAATTTGGAACTCTTATTGATTTAGACCATTTTTAGGGAAATTCAGAGATCCATTCAACCTTCTAAAAACCAGAAATACAACTCCTTCAGAGTCATAAAAAAGGGTTCCTGACAAAAATTTCAGGTATTTTTGTAATGCCCCTCGTATTATTGCATTTTGTGGTATCCCGAAGGTAAATTCAGACCCAGGAGTCAGAATTGAATGATGGGGACGATGAACATGCATAACTGTATTGGTAGACCCTTAAAAATAAATAATAAAAAACTTCTTTGTTTCGAAATCAGGCTATACAGTATCATTTCACGAAACTTTATAGAAACGGAAGTTATGCTTTGGTTTTGAAAACCTTGAAAGTCTTCTTAGGAAAAATAGTTACTTTTAGCATACCAAGGACCCATTAACCCACTATTACAAACCCACTATAAAAACACAGTGTAAGATGTGTAATATATACGAAATAATAAAAAAAATGGACAATAGAAATCACTTAAAACACTATTTACAAAAACTAGGCACAAGGTGCGACTTTACTGATGCTGATTTACGCATAGCACGGAGCTCAGTACTATCTAAGTGACGGAAAGAATCCCGGACATGGAAATTGCGAATTATTTTGAATTACTGTGCCTAGAAGGAAGATATGGGAAATATTTACAAAACTTAAAGTAATTTTTTCTAAGACGCGACATATCTCTTCCTGTCAGGAGGAGGAACACTCCCGGTAAACACGTAACGTAAATCTACCCTGATTTTGTACAATTGAATCATGACTAGACCAGAAAACATTCCACTATTTGACAACATATTGCCTCTCTTGTCTGATGTAACGTACAAGCGAACTGTGCTCCTAGATACACAAATGAATCAACGCAAGAAATAGCAGAAGTACCGATAGAAACAGAAACTGGGTAACCACAGTTAAACGCTAAAAATGCACACTTTAAATTATTAATTTGAAGCCAATACTAGAAAAGTCATGCAAGAACCAATCAAGATTCGATTAAAGAGCTTCGCGCGTTCTACTAATCAGCAATACATCGTCAGCATACGCGAGATACCTTATCTCCACACCGTTAAGAAACGAAGTGGGCAAATTGCCCTCAAGAACATCAGCAATAGCCGACTTAAATATGGTGGGCGAAAGCACGCTCTCTTGGCGGACCCACTTTTTATTTGAATCTGAACACTCAGCCTCGAATCCGATATAGCAAAAACAATAGAATTACAATACCAATAAAGTAGCGTCGCACATACACTTTTATTAATTCCCGCTTTAATCAAAGGAGCAATTGCTTGATGATGATTCATAATATCGAAAACCTTCTAAATATCAACTGCACAAAGGAACACCGAATAATTCTTGGATTGCGGGTCAACAAGGATCTTAGGCAGAATTCCATAGGCATGTTGACAACCAAGACCCTTTGAGAAACCGATTTGATTTGTACAACAATCTTCAAGAGAGGTAATGGGCAATATTACATACTTCAACACTTTACTCACATTACAAGCAGCTGTGATTGGCCTATATGAATCACAAATATCCACAGATTTACCTCTCTTTAGCACAGACGTTATATGACCAACTAGAAAACCATTTCTCAGGATTCGATTGCATAAAATCATTTCTAAAATCAACTGGAGGTGAGAATAAAGTTCATTCAGTGCTCTAACAAGGTGTTTGGAACAGATACCTTTACTTTCGGGTGAAAACGAGGGTTTCAAACTTCAGTAAAGCTTGTTGGATACTTGTAATTGTAAAAGCAAGGACACTTGATTGCGTGAATCAAGCGGGCAGTAGTGAATGAACACAAGCAGAAAATGTTGCACTGATTGAAGGAGTCTTATCAGAAAAACGGCCCTCCAAAGGTAAAAGTACGTATCTACACTTTTCATTATTTCGATAAATCACGGCTCAAAGTTTGAGTACTTTTGAGAGCTTCAAATACGGTTTACGGTGAAACTGGACACTGGCTAATTCTGGAAATTAGTTAAATAGGTAAACAAATATGGGGATTTCATATTTTTAAGTAAAATTTTCTATTATTACTGCCCCGAAGCCTGAAACAGTAGATACGTACTTTTACCATTGGACCGTTACTCATATAAAGAGGCGCTCTCAAAAGGTAAAAGTGCGTATATGACATATACGTACTTTTACCTTTGACTCGAGACTCGAATTCGAATGAAGTCCCAAAGGTAAAAGTCTGTATAAAACATAAAACGCACTTTTACTCTGCCCAAAACCCCGTATCTATGACGTATACCGAAGGTAAAACCACGTATGAAGCATGTACAACAAGTCATTTTTTTATTCAAATAATTAGAAGTTAAAAAATAAAAAAAATAAAAAGAAATCACTGAAATACTGCAGGCAGCTAAGAAACACAGCCGTGCTTCAGCAAATCGACAGAAGCTGTTGATGAAGGCATAGTGCGCCAAAATGTACGGCGATTCTCATTCATAAAAGGTACAAGTTTTTCTAAGATGGCCTTTTTCTTTTCTGGCTTTACCCCCCTTGCGCCAAGAATCGGATCTGGCAAAGGATACTTTGCCTCTTTGATTGTACTAACCAGCTTTTTTGGCACAAAACTTAGACTCTTTTCTTCACCCTCAGGGCTAGTTTTATAGAACAGTTCTGTTTTTCCCTTCTTAAAACAGACCTCACTGAACTCATCAATGGTCACGCCCAAGTTCTTCATGACGATGCCAGGAGCTTTTAAGCTTTTCCACTGGCAAAAGTCTTCTATGTCCATTTTCACGGCTTTCGTGAATTTTCTACTTTTTTCTATGGTGTCGCACAAATCCTCAAAGTCAAGAACATCCCTTTTTCGAATTCGAGACTCAATCGATCCGTGTATGGAGTCAGCCCCCATGTGCGTATGGCCTTTCACTAGATACTTGATACGAATCGTTTCAGGTCCTCCTTCACTGTTGACTATCAGTACAAATTCACTAAAAATTGTCCAATTTTTGTTCTGGGCACAGCAATTGTCAGTATAAAAAATGAAGTGCAAGATATCCCTATTCATCTTTAAGACCTTGTGGAAGGCACTACCTATATCAGGTGCATCACGTCCTTGTCGAGATTCGTTCCAAACAACGCAAAGGTTCTGGTTTTGTTGGGTGGCCTTAACGGGGGCAAACGTCTCATTAAAACACACGAGTCTTGATAGAAAAAAGGCCTCCTTTCTGCTGTGCATGATGGGAAGCAATAACACTTTTTGTAGGTCCACGGTGAACAACATGGTAGTTGAATCTTTTTCGTATTTCTGCTTATCTTCAGAAAATGCTTTTGAAACTTGTTCAACAAGATCTATGTGCTTTCTGTACAGTTCAGTCTCTTTCTCGGTTGCCTCACCATTTGTACCAGGAGTTCTCGCAGCCCCTACTTTCTCTTTTAATAGTGTGCAAATGTCACAGCTGTCACTTTGGGGCATGCACAATGATACTTTCATACCATTAAGAATCTTCCTATATGTCTCATCACAGATTTTATTTGCTGGATATTTTTCATTAAAGTCTTCTGCCATAAATTTGTAGCTCAAATCACGAGAAAGGTACCGAACATTTGGAGCGTGAGCTCGACGATAGTGTGGAATTGCTGGCTGAAAGCTTTCAATGTGCTGCATCACAAGGCTTCGATCAACTTTGTTTGGTGGCCCTGCCACTTTATGGCCCCTTCCGTCCTTGAGCTCATTCCCAAGAGCATCCCTTTCAATTTTTGACTTGATTGTAAAAATCACTCTGTCATTCTTGCCTAATCCTAGACAACCAAGGAATGTAGACTTGCAAACTGGCAAGTTTTCAACTTTTGGGGTAAGTGTGGGGTCGTCATTCGAATTTCTGGGAAGGCTGTACCTAACTGTAGTTTTTTTTCTACACGCAGCTTCTGGGGCAATAGTCCTTCTTTTAACTGGTAGGAATGTCAGCAAAGAAGCGAGCCACATTTGTCTTGATTTATATTCTTTGCTCCAACATGTGTCATAAATTTTCCTGAATTCTACACTGGAAAACTTCAAACATGAGTTTGTACATTTGTTAGATTTACAGCCAGGTTCGTCAGGAAATGGATACTTCTTAACATCTCTTTCAAATTTATCTTTTTCTGAGCGAACTCGTTTTGGAGTAAGGTCAACAATAGACCTTCCTTCTCCTCCACCATTTTCTTCACGTCTATTTTCTCTATCTTGTCCCACAGACCTTGCTGCTACAGCGTCAATTACACACATGACATGGTCTGAGGAATCAGGTTCACAAACAGCATTGTTGCTTTCATTAGATGGTTGATTGTCCAAATTTAGCTGGTCATCTTGGGTCTCATAAGCTGCTGCATCCGAAGCCGAATCTTCCAAGGGCAGGAAAGGATCGGTAGGAAAATGGATCAGATTGTACTCTGGATGATCTGATGTAAGATCATTACTGACCGAAAGAGGAACTAAATCTGTAAAGAGCTTTCTCCTCTTCTTCAAAGTTGTCTGCCTTTCATCATCAGAAGACCCAAATGTCCCTTCAACGTCCTCCCAGTCAATATCAGACTCATCACTATCACCTCTACTTAAATCTTCTTTTTCGAATTCTTCATCAGCAAAGTGTTTTAACTGTGCCTTAGTTTTAGCTTCTCCATCAGTGGTGTCCCTTGATCGAGAATGTCCAGAAAAATTGGGTGATATGTCTGTTGTTTGATTTATCTGGATGATTTCTGGGGGGAACAGGAACTAGCTCCTCGTTGCTCTTCACTGGAAGATGGCAAGTCGGTATTTGAAGTTGATGCCTCATTTGTACTTGCTTGACATGCCAATGTCCTGAAAAATTGGAATTCTAAGAACTTGTTATCAACCTTGATTATCTCAGATGAAAGAGGGGGTTCTAGGGCTATTTTGATACATTTTTTTTTTGTTTCTAAGGTAAGCAATATTTAGAGGCCCTCAATTTTTTCTCAATGTTGTAATAGTTGACCAAACTAATCCCTGATTATCTCAGATGACAGAGAAGGTTCTAGGGGTTATTTTGATGCATCCCTTGTTTTTTATTTTATTTCAAAGGTAAGTCATGTTTGTAGGCAATACTAAAAAAATGGCTTTAGGTGGTTGGTTGGTAATTTGGTATGACGCTGCTCTCCTGTACTAATTCGACAGCTACATAGCTAGCTGTGTAAACTGGTTGTAGCGGGTCTGTTGTACCTACCTGGTAGTACAGATGGGGTTTTACCAGAGGGTTTAGGCCTACTTGGAGAAAAGGTTCCAAAATAGCATGAAGCAAAATTTTCTTACCTTAAATCTCTTTCCTTTTGTATAACCAACGCTCTCTGTAAATTTAGAAAGCCTCTTGACATTCTATGCCAGTACTCTTTAATAGCTCAGAGTTGCTGGTTGTTCAGCTCTGCTCTGGTAAACAAACGATGATGATTGTGCTGAATCATGACATATACGTACTTTGACCTTTGGTTTCCTTTCTCATTTTAATGTGCCGGCCAAAGGCAAAAGTACGTACCAAGGGTGAAAGTACGTATCTACACAGATACGTACTTTTACCTTTGGATGCGCCCAGAAATTTTTCAGATACGTACTTTATCCATATGCTATTTCCGTTAATATTTGGACTAGAGCCTTCTTACATATACCATTCGATTCAGCACATTTTTTTTAGTATGGTGGTGGCATTAAGTCGAGAAGTGAAAAATTGTGCATATACGTACTTTTACCTTTGGAGGGCCGAAAAGTGTCGTTATAGTATACTTCCCATGCACTAAGTGAGAGATTGGAAGGTGGTTGGCCGCGCGAACTCTCTTCAGCATTTTGATAGTGGTTTCTGCAAGTTCCGCAAACAATGCAAGTTTCTACATATTTGTCTTCATTTTATTTCGGGAGTTTGTGTGTCTGATAAGTGTATTTTTGACCATGTTGATCTGTGTTCTGTTTTATCTTGTATTGATAAGTCGTGTACTTTTGCTCATGCATCTTCAGGATTGGAGCGCAGGTTTAAAACCCAAAGTTTTTTAGAGCGACGCCGAAAGTATTCACGACCCTCCCCCCCCTCCCCTAGTTTGTGTTCCATTCGACTTTCAGTCTTATCCCCCTGCATACCCGACACAGAGCAGTATACCTCAGAAATCCCTCCCTCGAAACAATCCCCCGCCCCAAGTAATTACGCGTGCCCAGTCAGTCCAACCCCCAAAATCACTTCACTCAATTCGGACCATCCCCAAACCCCCCATCACTCATATTCCTCCCAAAATTCCACTTCCTTTCGACTCCGTTCTTCTCCGTGCGTCCAAGAAGTTACCGTCCGGTTCTGGACTCCACCCGTTATTTGCCGAAACAAACCCAACCCCTCCCCTCTCAGACACTCCCACCGTACTTCCCTCCCTCAGCATCATCTTGCCCCCCCCCCCAGGGAAAGAACACTCCCAATTTGACTTATTCCCAAATCACCAGGAAACCTTTCTCCCTTCCCTCGCACTTTATCCCCCCTGGCTACCCTACCAGTATGACTCTGGTTTAAGAGTAAGCAAGCAGAACAAACCACTTGAAACACCTCCATGCAGAGTTTCTAAAACTTCAAATAGTTACCGCTGTTTAGAGTCTCCTCTAGTACCTGCTCAATTAAATGCAATTGTATTTGAAAAACACGGATTTGATCCCCCTGTCCCTTGTTCTCACTATCCAAGTTTAGCCCCCGTCAAGAATTCCACTGTAACCCCTGACCCCCCCCCCTGTGATATAAAAAAAGTAAAGTCTAAAAATGGTACCCTCACAAGTCGCTTTCGATTCTCCAAACTTTTGTTGAGCAACGCTGAAAGCCTTAACTTTGAAAAACTTAATGAATTAGACATCCTTTCTAGAATATATAGATTAGATGTAATCGCTATTACTCAAGTTCAAGCTCAAAATTTGCACATGTTAAAGATTAACAATTTTTTCTCAATTTATTAAACTCAGACCAGAAAACCACCCTCTGGGTAAGAAAGGTGGCGGAATTCTGTTCTCTGTCCGTAATGATTTATACCCAAGTGAAATTCCAATTCCGTGTCTTACTCCCTTTGATGAAGTTATGTGGGTGTGTGTTCGACCTAAAGTCTTGCCGCGTCCTTTTAACTTAATTGTCCTGTGTTGTTTTTATTACTCCCCTAATCAGAGATCCGCTGACAAAATAACTTTTATCGAAAAATTACATGCAAGTGCTGATTTTGTACTATCAAAATACCCAAATGCAGGAATTTTCCTGATGGGTGACGCAAACGATACAAGACTTGATTCTACATGTAACGCTTTTAATTTAAAACATGTCGTTAATGTCCCTACTACAAAAGGCAATACTACTCTCGATTTAATTTGCACTAATTTTTCGAAGTTTTACAAACCCGTCTCCGCTCTGCCCCCTCTAGGGGGTAGTTACCACTTTAGCCTCTTCCTATCTCCACTGGCTAAAGTTAAATAGTCGTTTTCTATAGCTGTACCGCTTATAGACCTCTCACTGACTCAGGACTTCAATTTTGGCTCATGGATTACTACAGAAAATTAGTCCACCGTGTATCAAACAAATGACGTTGACTGCATGGCTTTCTCCCTACAAAATTTATTGAGGAGTAATTATAAATTCCACTTCCCTGAGAAAAAATTTAAAACGTGTTCTACAGATAAGCCTTATATTACTGAGTCTTTTAAAAACTTATAAGAAAAAAAAAATCAATTTTTTCATAGCAGGTCGTATTACTGAGGCTAATAGTCTAAGGAAGCTCCTAAAGAAAAAATTAAGAAAAGCAGCTTCTAATTATTATAATAGTAAAGTCAAAGATCTATATTCTAACAAGCCCAAGCAATGGTACAGAAAAATTAAAGAAATATGCGGAAAAAGTCCTTCCGAAATTGATTTTCATCTCTCTGAACCCTCTAATAAGACTCCCAACGATTTGAACTTGTACCTTGCTTCCATCGTGCAAAGTCTCCCCCCTTTCACTGGCTAAAGTCCAACTATTCCTCCCAATACTTCTTTCCCCTTTATTTCTCCCTCTGATGTTATAAATAAAATTCTTAAGCTTAGAAAATCAAGTATTTGTCCCTTGGACATCCCAGTTGACTTAATTAAAGCCTTTTTGGACAAAATTGCTGAGCCTTTATCAAATATTTTCAACCACATCACAAAATTTGGTAAATTCCCAAGTTGCTGAAAACAAGGTTTTATAACACCTGTCCCAAAAAAAAGCACTAGTCTGACTTTCGCCAATATTCGCCCCATTACACTCACTTCTGTTTTTTCCAAATTTTATGAAGGTTTCTTCTGTGACTGGCTTAAGGATAAAATTTGTCCGCGTATTGACACCTGGCAGTTTGGTAACTTAAAGAAAACTTCCACCACCCATTACCTTGTGCACTTAATGCATACCATCGTAAGTATCCTTGATAAACCAAATATTTGGCTGAACCTTGTCTTAGTTGACTTCCAAAAAGCTTTTGACCTGGTTGACCACACCACCCTAATTCGTTCACTACTGGTTAACTTTAAACTTGATCTTCTGTTAGTAAATATTGTTATATCGTTTCTTACAAATAGATCTCAAGTTGTCAAATACAAAAATATTTTCTCTAACCCCCTCCCTATATATTGTGGAATTCCTCAAGGAACCTTATTGGGACCACTTTTATTTCTAGTCATGATTAACGATATTGGTAAGGACTTCCCCCAAAGGTGGAAATACGTGGATGACTTGTTGATCCTCGAAGTACGTCACAGGAACATTAAAAGTGACCCCCTTGAAATTCTAACCCACATTTCGGATGAAGTTAAGAACCTAAATATGAAAGTAAATTCCACTAAATCAAATATAATGACAATAAATTTCTTGAAAACAGAAGAAGAGACTGGCTATTCAAAAAGGTAAGGAGGAGCTGATCCAGTTTTATGAAAAGAGTGATACGCGGTCTTTCTGGAGAAAGATAAGAAAAGGGGCCTCCATAGCTCAGCCAAAAGTACCTGACCCAAAAACATGGCCTACATACTACAAGGACGCGGTTCATGAAGACTATTCGTTTGACTGCTGGTTCAGCGACGAATTATCGAATACAGAGAATGAGACCAGTTTCCCACTGAAAGAACACGATTATGATCTGATAAAATCCGCATCGGAAGAAGAAATCGAAGAATGCATAAGCGCCATGGAAGGTGGATCAGCACCTGGTAGCGATGGAGTCCCAACAATGATCTTGAAGCAATTCCAACTTTTATTTATGCCCATCTTCTTGGCTATCTTCAACTCAGTTCTGGCTTCCGGAGAATGGCCATCGCCGTGGAAAACATCCTTGATTTTGCCGCTATACAAAAAGGGAGACCCAGCGGATCACAGTAATTATCGACCGATATCTTTAGTACCTAGTCTTAGCAAAATATTAGAAAGAATACTAGATGCTAGATTAGCTCATTGGTTAGAAAAATATAGGATTTTGAAGGAGGAGCAGGCAGGATTTCGGGATGGATATAATGCTATTGATAGGGTCTTAGTCCTACAGGCGCTTGTAGAGAAATATGCAAAAGGGAAGAATAGGTTGTACGTTGCATTTTTAGATCTAGAAAAGGCCTTCGACAGTATTGATAGGATTTTCCTGTGCTTAGAACTGTTAAAGGTAGGATTACCAAGACTTTTCGTTAGGATACTAGCTGATATGTATAGAAACACATTTGGTATAGTTAAAGTTTTAGGGAAGGGATTATCGTCACCGTTTGAAATTAGAAAAGGAGTAAAACAGGGTAGTAGTATTTCGCCTAGGTTGTTCACGTTGTATATAAATGATATTGTTGACCATTTTAAAAAGGTATGGGCCCCTACAGTGTCACTAGGGAACCTGACGTTATCTCTGTTGCTTTTTGCTGATGATGCGGTGTTGATAGGTAAGTCACCAGAGGAGCTCCAAATCTTATTGAATATATTAGAAGAATATTTAGATAGAAAGAAACTAGTGTTGAATATTAAAAAGACTGAGATTGTGGGTTTTAGAGGAATTCGTGTGAATAATGATGATCAAAAAGTAGAATTTTATTATGAAGGTGAAAAAGTAAAAGAGAGCGAAAATTTCAAATATTTGGGAGTAACACTTTCAGCAAAAGGAGGATGGAAAGAGCATGTAAAACAGATGATTAAGAGAGGGAAAGCAGTTTCAGCTGCCATTTTACGTAATTCAAGGCTTTCAAGTATAAAAGATCTAAAAATGCATAAATATGTTTTTAATTCTAAAGTTTTGCCTACTATCCATTACGGAGCTGAACTTTGGGGGCATGACCTGGCACCACAATTGGAATCAATTCAGCTGCAACACTTTAAGAGATTAATTGGTCTTCACGTAACGACCCACAATCAGGCTATAAAAGGTGACCTAGGTATATTTTCGCTGAGAATGAGTAGATTAGCACAGATGATCCGGTACTGGCTAAAGGTTCTAAGTCTGTCAGAAGATAGGTTAGCAAAAGCAGCTTATGTGGAGATGCTACGGTCGAAACGTAAAAGATCGTGGCCGTATCAAATAAAAAATGTTTTAGATGGATTAGGATTATCATATATTTGGAATGAGGGGCTAGGTCCCTCAGATCAGGGTGAGTCGTTTTTGGCTATGATTGTAGAAAGAATAAAAGACCAGGAAGTCCAAATGTGGACCCAGGCAGTTAAAACATCTGAAACATTGAAGTTTTATTCCCATGTAAAAGAGATATTTGGATTCGAATATTATTTTAAACTAGGATTACTGGGGGAGACATTGAGGACTTGGTTTTGGATCCGAGCGAATTGCCTGCCACTCAAAAATAGAAAAAGAGTATTTGAAAGAAATAGGGTGGCCCCAGATGCAAATGCGGATTACTCTTGCCCCAGATGTAACCTAGGTATTGAGGATGTCGCCCATATTCTCACCGAGTGCCAGCAACTTTCTCTATTAAGGGAAAAGTTTTTTGAGGGTGGTAACTTGGAGTTCCCGGGGATCCTGAAAACGACTGTAAAAAGGTCAATCAGGCAGTTATGTAAATATGTAAATGAAGCGTTGACATCAATGAGTGAAACTTGATATTTATGTTATTTTTCTTGTGGAGTGTGATTAAGAATACTGTTCTGTATGGCCTGTTTTTTGGCTTATAATAAAATTATTATTATTATTAAATTTCTTGAAATCTACTCCTGCCTTCCTTGACCCTATCCCCCCCAGATATTTCTGTATCTTCCTATAAATTACTTGGGGTTACAATTTCCTCTTATTTATAGTGGGATATCCATGTGAAAGATATTGACCGTAGAACTAATGCGTACATGTCTCTCCTTAAGCTCTTGAATAAATTTAACCTCCCCCCATCCCATTCTTTAAGGATGTATACTTCCTTTGTCCGCCCGCATCTTGAATATGCTTTTCCAGTTTGGCATCCTGGCATCTCCCGTGATGAATCAGATAAAATTGAATCTATTCAAAAAAGAGCCCTAAGAATAATTTTTAAAGAAACTTTGGCACCATATTCACTCCTTCTAAAAAAGGCCAAGCTGGAAACTCTTGAGCACAGAAGAAGAACGCTGTGCCTCTGTTTTGCAAAAAATGCAATAATAAACCCTCGCACGGAAAATATTATCCCCAAAAGACACTCCCCATTCAGACACCGCCTGCCACGTACTGTTTCTGAACCCGTCCCTATCTTGTCCCCCATCCGTTGTTTAACCTCCAGATATGAAAAAACCTTTGTTCCCTTCATTACTGATCAAATAAACCACTAGTTTTTTTTTTTTTTTTTTTTTTTTTTTTTTTTTTTTTTTTTTTTTTTCTTTTTTTTTTGTACTGATGATACGCTTGTGCCCGTTTGGCTCTTCCGTTCCCTCCCCTTTTTATATACTCTCTTTTAAACCTTTTTAACACTATTTTTATCTCAATTTTTTTTTTTTTGGGGGGGGGGGGGGTTTGTTTTAGTTTGTGCCTTTTTAACTTTCCTACATTTGACACTTTTTGTTTTTTAGACTAATGATTGGCTTTGCCTTTCTGATATTGTTGTTCTTGGCATTGTTTAGCCAGTTTTTTAGTTGTTGTGCTATTTCTATGTTTTTTTTTTAATATATGACCCCGAAATGTGAATTCGGCCCTTCGGGGCTTGTGATAGTAATTTTTTGAAATAAATATCTTATCTTCAGTTTTATGAACTTGGCGCCATGATTTCTACGAACCAGAGAACTAGGAAATTCTTTTCAGGCGGAACTTACGGAGTAATTTTTTATAATTACGCTTTGTCCTGTACTTTAGGTCAAAAGTGGTACCACGATGTGGTCTTCCGCAGGCAATCCAGATGCGCAGCCAAAATTCGACATGCTGGCTAGCCTTCACAAGATCCGGGGAGAGAGACAAACCTGATTTCTCTCAACCAACTCGGACCCTTAAGAGTGGAACTGCAGAGGCTTCAGCTCTACGTAGAGAATGTAGAACTTATTCGTAATAAAAATTAAGATCAAGTTTGGATGCCGAGTGGCTCAACTCGATTACCAGGAGATGACACGCCACTTTAATAAGAGACAATAAAGTAATCACAATTAACGAAAATAGAGCGTTGTCACACTTTGACCAGTCCCTTTTGTTGTACCACTTCGATTTGCTTTTTGGTATATCAAGCGGAAGGGCAAATTTAAACGCAATTGGTTGGTGATCACTGCAAGTCTCGGAATTAAGGACTATGATAGGGCGACTATATTTGCATTTTGCGAGTAAACAACATGATCTAAATCAGATGTTGCGCCAGTATTGTGAGTGTACGTAAAGTCTTTGCTTTTGTTACAGATCATATAAGCAGGAGGTAGTTTTACTTTAAGTTTCAACTTCGCTCTTGCTTCCGTGAAAAAAATTTTTTTAAGAAATTAGTTGTTTGCTCGTTTTTACACTTGGATCTCGCGTAATTTGAAATTTTACTTATTCCCAGAAGGCGCTGTATTTCCTTCCGTAAAGCGCAAAATTTTTGGAATTTTGAGCTTTAGATAATAAACTGTTTATCTTATCTTGAAGGTTGGATTGAAAACTTCTTTGTACAAATATCTTTTTGACAATCTCTTACTAGGTTGCGAGCTACCGCTGCAACCCTGATAATAATTAAAAAACCCAGAACATATTTTTCACTATTTTTGCTCTTTTCTGATGCAAAATTAGTTGAAAATACAGATAAGATCACTTTCCTGAATTATTGCAGCCGACCTGTTGACAAGGAAGCCAAAATTCATGATTGATGCGTTTTCCTTGATTTTAAATCCATGCTCCTGCTAAATTAAAATGGCATGAAATTGGTATGTAAAGCCTAAGCGCACGCTTATTCGAAAAAGGGGTCACTTGAACAGAAACCGCGATATTTTGTGCCCTTTTAAGTAGCAAAAGGAAACATAATTTTTCTTATTTTTCTCTTCCAGTTCCTTACTTTCTAATGATTCCATGCTGCCAGATAGAATGACACTGTTTTTTGTTTCAAAAAAACTATCTGAAATAAACTGGTTCGTGGTATTTCCTTCTATTTGTAGAATTCTGAAAAAATAGCGCTTCATTGGGAACACGAAACCGACGCAAAGAAACAGGACTAGCAATACAAACATCTTTAAGTAGCCTACAGAAAATAAAAGACTAATTTATGAAGCTCTCGATAGCCTTTTATCAGCTGCGAAATTAATAAATTTTACCATACAATTTTATTTTTCTAAACATTAGAATGCACTAAAGTGCTAGGTTTTAAGAATCCTACAACAAAAGGAAAATATCATGAGCCAAAGAAACAGTTTTCAGATATACATTTAAATTTAGGTTTATTATACCTAAATTTAAGATAACTGACCATTTGCATCATTTGAATCACTGTGGTCAGGAACCCTAAACTTGATAATTACAGTCCGTACCTTGAACAACAATGAAAATCACTTTTTTTGCACGGAAAGCAGTGAAATTTATCCTTTATTTCTTCTTAAGTTTTTTCTCCACCACTAGTGGGGCCCTAGAATGTGGATACTTATCCACTTTCTACTAACTATCCTATTAACTAACTAGTAAATTTCTGCTGGATATTTTTTGAACATGTGGTCTGTGGGCAATTCCCACAGACGGCATTTCATTCCGATCCAACGCCATTTTTGAGAGGTTTTAGGCTCTTTTTGGAAATTCCAACAAATTTGTTCTTTCCCACCGATCATGGGTATCTCATAGAATATTATGCAACACATAACACAACCCTGTGTAACATTATATTTGTTTTAACTGTGCTTTAATCTGAAACAGTTTCTGCCTTACTAACAAACAGAAACTTATTTGCGGAAGCATGCTTAGTTGCCATTTCATAAATTTCTCGGAAAATACTCCGTATAAAAGTAGTAAGTTGAATATAATGGATTTGATATAGATAGAGTAAATTTATTTGATATAGCGCTGTGACATATGTTGCCCAAATTTTTGTATTGGCTATTAAAAAAAAGAAACTGCTGGATTAAAAACCAAAACAACGATATCATTTCTTAAAGTTGCTGGTTCAAATCTAAAACAAAATCATGAAAAAAAAAAAATAAAACTCTGTGTTGGACGTCCATAATTTTTTTTTTCCAATTTGAGGCATTTTTAGACTAAAAATCTTAAGATGTAGCTCACTTTGCTTATTGGGACATCTGATAGAAAAAAAAAATCGAAAACAGGTTCAGGAAAGGTCAAATGGTTTAATTGAATTTTGCGAGCAAGTTAATTTAATTTTATGGTTTATAATATTTATTGGGACATCTGATAAAAAAAAAAGAATCACTCCACAGGATAAGTCTCAGAATAAGTAGTAAAATATTTTAGATTTATTTATAAAAATATTATCAAGAGAAAATAAAAATACTTCCTTCGACTTTTGAAAGACAAAAAGACCAATTAATTCTTTTATATTCTTTTTCTGCATGCTATCTTCAATCAACATGGTTTCATTTTGAATTTCTATTTGATATACTGTTTCTATTTCCTTATTCTCTTTTTTTCTCTTCATTTACTCTAATGCCGCCAACCAACGCTAGCGAGGGAAATCAAATAAGAAAAAAGATAAACGCCAAATAAATCATTTTTATTAGTGTTTATGTGCGTTTTCTTCAATCAGACTGGTTTCGTTCTGATTTCCTGTTTGATCTGTTTGTCTATTTTTTCTTTAAAGACGAAATTGTCCCACCGCGGACAATTCTCCCCCTGGAAACCCCCACCCCCATGTGGAGTCCCCCCTTGCGGAATCTTCTCCCCCAAAAGATTCTCTTTCGGAGGATTACCCTCTTGGAAAATACCCCGACAATTTTTCTTCATTGTGGAATCGAGTCCATAAATCGAAAGACACGATAATGCACCGAACACTGTAAACATGATCGATTAACAAGAACATTGCATTTGTTCAAACATCATACTTTCCACAGTAGAGTTAATCCCAGACCCAATAACGTTGTCTTTTATCCTACATTCATATAAATTACCTTAATTAATTTAATGTGAAGAGTCGGAAAAAGATATACAAACGAAGCTCATGTTAATATAGAAAGTTCACCTCAAACGCGGAAAATAACTCAGGAGATTCCCCTCTCCCTCGACAATTCCCCCTAGAAAATTTTCCCCAAATGTGGAGTAACGATAGTACTTTTAAATTTTAATAGTTCATAATACTAAATTCAGAGAATCTATTGAAAAATAAATTTTATAATTTTGGAAAAAGAAAATCATTCAAATTATACATAAGGAAATGAGGCTAAACTTCTGGGTTCCCAATTCTGAAGGAATTGAAAAGGCAAATATACAAAAGAATTTGGATAACGTGGGTAAATTCTAAGGAACAAGATTTGGGGAGGGAAACCTGCATAGATTTCATATTTTTCAGTGCAAAGAAAACAGCGTCCAAAATATTTGCAAAGGTAACGGTATTTCTGGATTAAAAAGATTGATCTTTCAAGTTGTGCCAGACATCGTTCATAGACCTCAGACAACGGATTGTCATGAACTCTACCCCGGAAGGGGGAAGATTTGTACTTGATTTAAAAATAGAAAAAAAAAATTCAATTCTTGTAGTAGACCAGGAAGTGCTTATTCATGATTGGGCATCAACCCGTTTATTTTTTCACTTTTTAAAGTTGCCTAACAACTATAGGAATCAAGATGAATGGGAGAATTTTAACGAACTGTAGTTGTTTCATCTAAACTGAGTAATTAATTTAAACCTTGAAATACCGTTGCTAGGAAAATGAATATAAATAACATTGATTCTCAAATATGTTACTACCTGATCCACAGACATTTTTAAGCATGGCCCACAAACGTTAGAGCTGAATCTGTTTTCATTTTTAAAATGCCTTAAATTCAAAGAAAGAATAAAAGGAAAAGATGACAATAGAAGGGGAGATATTCAGGAGCAGGGATTGCAGATAGGTTTTTGAGTTTGGAGGGGTGATATAAGGAATGTGCGAACAAAATCGTCAAATGTTCCGACAAAAGCGGACACATAACCTAAATTAATAATATACATAACTTGCCGGATTTAATTCAAGTTATTAAAAAATTCGGTACTTTTCTAGAAAGCGGTAAGCGAACGACAATTGTATTGAAGATCAGATACGATAAAACCCGGTACTTATAAGAGACGCTGTATAAAGATAGGCATTATAAAGGGTTTCTCACTCCAGGAAATTTATTTAAGCTTCAGTTTTTTGGGGTTTAGGGGGACTAAAAGGTACCTAAGCTGGGTTGATTAGGTTAGGTTATGTATTTAATAGGCTATGTGCTATTCCTACCCCCCCCCCCTATTGTGCTAATATATAGCTCAAATTTGTCTCTGAACTATTATATTTTCATCCTTTTTTGTTTTATTTCATTAGCGTCAACGAAACTTCACTTTTCGCGCTCTTACCGCTTTCTACCAAAGTACCCAAAATTCCAGCGCTAAAAAACAAACTGATTAGAAAGGAATAAACCCTGAAGATGGATACGCCTTTGTTACTTCGTTTTCCACTGATCAACCGGTGCTGTTAACTCCAACTCAGCAGCTAAGTTTTTTTCGGTTTAGAGGGACACAAGTGAGTCAAATGCTTCATCGCCCATGGTTGACCTTAGTCGGTTCTTTACTGTTTTCATTTTACTGAAGATCCACTCACCTTCAGATGAAGTCATGGGTACGGTTTTGCAAAAACAAAAGCTCTATGTGGAAGTGGAAGAGCACGCTTATGCTCTTTGACAATAGAGAAGACCTGTCAAAAGTTCTGTTTATTTAGTCTGTCCACACTAGAATCCTCCGTAGCTCTTTATACGATCAATGCCATAAAGACAATAGAGAATACATGGGCAAGGATCAATTACCATAAGTAGAGCTACTGTAACACATGCACAAGGAAACAAAAAATCATTCTGACGTCGGCTAAAAATCCTTGAAACTCCAAGTGGCCCCTTTATTACCTTTGCAAGCTTTGCTTCAGTTTTTGTTATGTTTATTGTTAATAGATAAACTCTTTGTTTCT
Organism: Artemia sp. Kazakhstan ARC1039; assembly: GCA_029168905.1. Taxonomy (NCBI): domain Eukaryota; kingdom Metazoa; phylum Arthropoda; class Branchiopoda; order Anostraca; family Artemiidae; genus Artemia; species Artemia sp. Kazakhstan ARC1039. Next base: position 19,710 of record JAQQPU010000649.1, on the reverse strand, counting down.
TCAAAAAAAATTTAAAAAAAGTTCGTTTGAAAGTCCTAAGTTAGTGTGATTCTAAGACTTGTTGGTGTAAAATCCAAGAATTCAACCTAGATGTTTAAAATGGCGAAAACAGAAAGTAATTAAATGGAGGGAAAAAGATATAGAGGTCCAGATATCCTTTAAAGTATAGAATGAGGAGCTTACCGAAGAGAGTAGTGGTGACGGTATATTAATTTCTTCCTCATTCGTCAGTAGAACAGACGCATTGACTTGAATCTCGAGTGATAGTTCTTCTGATTCAGGATCCGAGTTTTCACCAGCTTTCTTGACGCGAGGTGGTTGATACCTACCCTCGCTTGAAGCATCGACACTAAGAATACTCTTGGTTTCTTTGTTTGCTCCGTCAACAATGCCGCTGCCACTAGCAACAGCACGAGTTCATCAGTAGTTTGAGCTTCTGACTTCGTTTTTAAGCACTGGACAAACTGCGTCACTAGCTTACCGAAACCATAAGAATGTAAACTCTTCTTTTGAGTTTCTTTTGGCCGGACTAGGATAGAGAGTCTTTTTCGCAATTGGATAGAACTATCTTACATATTACTTTGCTGCATGAGTACTACGGTAGTCGTCATAAAATTCGTAAACAATAACGGGCTTTGCAGCTTCCTTACAGTCTTCACAAACCAACATCATCCATTTTCCCTTGTCTGGGTTCATTATTTCTCATCTGCTTTGTCAAGCCAGAAAGCTATTTTTGCACTCGAAAACAATTGTCCTTATTTTTTTAATGAAGTCGAAGTATACAAACCAAATTGCATGCGCAGTTTCCAATACGCGATAGATTCCACCCGACAAGACCTGTCAAAAAGCTGGGATCCGGACCGAATTAATTTGGTGTGTGTCGACTAGCATAGATTAGTTTGAAGAAAGAATTATATTGAGAAAACGAAAAATCACTCACATTTATATTAAACTTACAGGTTGCTGACAGGAAGCCGACAGTAAAATGCGTCGTCTAGATTTAGGTACTTCTCTACACCTTTGCGCAGAAAGTGAGTACCCCTCGCTAGCCAAGGTCATTTCCTAAGGCGGTTGGAGGAGCAATGAACTCTTGCGCAATGATTTAGCCCTAAGGTGCTTGGAACCAATGAACTCTTGCGCAAACAATTTATCTGGCCTTAAGTGTTAGTTGCGCAATGATTTAGTCCAAAGATGCTTGGAGGAACAATGAACTCTTGCGCAAACGATTTCTCTGGCCTTGATGAACTTTTACTTGCGCTATTGCGTAACAACTTCTTGTTGATCAACTAGTTAGGCAACTATAACTGCTGCCAATTGGGTGTGGTATTTTTTGACTTCCAAGTTAATTGTGCAATCGATTTCTCTGGCCTTGAGACAAATCAATGCCTTTCTTGGCGCCATTCAAAAACAGATCGCGCAATCATTTAAACTGATTGCTAAGCAGTTCCCGATGACTTCAGATATATTTGACTGGTGTAGGATTTGAGCCAGGGACTCATAAGCATAAGGGAAGGACGCGCTACTCAACTGAACTAACAATTCAACAGTTATAAATTGTTCTTGGAAATACATTTTAAGCAATAGATTTCATGTTAATGAATGTTGCCTCCCCCTATGAGCTTGTTAGTATGGTAATTTTAGAAGGATCCCATGGCCGTCCTCGCACCTCCCCAACCAAAAATCTGGTCCCCTCCATGATCCCTCCCCGAAGCCCCCCTCCTACTTTTTTGCTCCCCCAAATTTTTTTGATCTTAGATTGTTTTTAACTTTTTCATGTCTTACAAAGAGATTGCAAATACTTGACTTACTTGACTTGACTTTATGTCCCATCTGTCCTTGAAGGTCGTTTTGGGACCTCTTCTTTAACCAGTTCATTGATATGCCTCCTGTAGGTGCTTCTGTTGTCGCCCAGGCGGAGGACTTGTGGCAGGTTGTAGGGTGAGAAGTTTTCTTTCTATCTAATAAGTATGCAAATACTTATAACGCAAGAAATTCGGTTATATGTTTGGAATATGGAATGAAAATGGTATACGTATGCTGGTCGTGATTTTTCTTTTAGTAAAACAGCATTTATAGTGACATTTTTTTGGACTTGGTTTTTTTAACTTAGTTTTTTTTACTTAGAAATGTTTTGAGCTTATTTTTTTAACTTAAAATTTTTTTCAACTTTTTCTCATGTCTTAGAAAGACACTGCGTATACTTATAACAAAAAAAATTGATTAAGATATTTTTGGAATGTGACATGAAAATGGTATGGGTATACTGGTCGTGATTTTTTGTTGTTGGGGCTAAAGCTGAACAGAATAGTTTGCGTGTGTCTTAGTTTGTTTGTAATCAGCAGTGTAAGAGTAAGTTAAAATGAAAAAAAAAACAGAAAAAATCTTATGAATTATGGCTACTTTGGAAAAATGGTTGATTGTAAATGTCCAACTTCAAAGATTGTTGGCGCACAAGATAATCTTCAGTCAAAGTTTGATCGGTAATATTATGAAACAGAACTCTCCAGTTATCAACTATTGCATGATTACCAACAATAGTAGTAAAATCGGATATATTTTAAGCAAAAATTGTACAGAATCTTGTTACTTTGGAAAAATGTTTGAATTTAAAGGAGCAGTTTCGAAAGTTGTCGGTGAAGAAGAGAATCTTCAGTCAAAATGGTTGATGCTATCACGAGACAGGACTCTCCAGCCTTTCACCTTTGTACGAGGTTATACATCGCAGTGCCAATGCATTTACTCAGTTTATCAAAATGCTAATTGAAACAAAACCAAATGGTATTCTAGTTTTTTTTAACAAATAGTGTTCAGGAAGAAGCGAAAGAAATAGGGATTAATGAACTCTGAATAGATTCGCATACTGGTTGCGTATCAGGTTCTTCTGGGATCAATGAACTACTGCTTGCATCATTACGAAATAATTCTCTTTGAATTTGAACAGAGTTTTATAAGTTTAATGAAGCACTTTTATGCTTAAATACTGTGTCGATAGATTCCAAGATGATTGGACAATATGACGCTGAATTTAGTGAGTTGAAAAAATCATCTTTTGGAGTTATATTTGAATGTGCATTTTTAATAATAAATGTGGAACATGAAGAAATTGGCTGTTATCTCTGGAAAGTTAGCTATAATATATTTGAACATGATAAAAGCTTTTAGAATACTCCATTACACTGCATGAACCGACTGGGATTTTACGACCGAGTGACTAAACCCTATAACAAAAGTGGTAAAGAGCTGTGAGGGCCACTCTAACTGAACACAAATGAACCTAGCTTAAAAGTAGTCAACCTAATGAAATCTGGCTTAAAAATCAGTTATGCTGCCATTTATAGATGTAGCGCAATATATGGTAGCATTTGAGATGCTAAAAAATTTCACCATCTATGACTCTAAATGAGCAGATGACAGCAGTAGAGACCTTACTGAACGAAATATTTACTGATGTTACCAGAAACTCGCCTGATATTATCAACTATTTTCATTATCATCTTTATCAAGACAATGTGAAAGGGTTTTATTTTTCTTATGTCAAAAAGCGAAATCAAAAAGTTTTTTTTTTAAATTAAATTTTAAGAAAGACAAAACAAGGCATGTTTTCCTTTTACAAGGTAATGAAATGTCATAAAGAAAAAAAGTACGTTCGAATGTCTCAGACTTTCTTAAGAATCACTGGAAATTCCAATTCACGTGTCTCTTACTTTTGTGAAACAAACCATGCAGCTTTCTCTAACTCATGAAAATCCCCCTGAAAATTTTATTCACGTTTCTTTGACTTTTGAAAAATCCCATTCACCTGTCTCCGACTCTTTGAAAATTCCTGTTCATCTGTCTCTGACTAATGACAATCCCGTGGACGTGGTTCTGACCTCTTGTTTTTATGTCTCTGGCTTTTTAAAAAAACTCAGTTCGTTTGTTCTTAACTTTGGAAGAAAACAAATACTGTTCACCTGTCTCAGACAGGCAACTGCATCTTCCAGACATAAGTTTGCCCCCCCCCCCGACCTCCTTTTGCCCCCCCACAGAAATTTAGTTTCTGCAAAGAATATTGTCAAAACTAAGATAAGCCCGCATAATTCAAGTATCCAGAGAAACAGGTCAGTTTTCTTTAGTATATTTTTGCCTCTCTGGTAATATATGGTTCATTTTTCCGTTTTCACTTGATTTGGGAAAATTGGCTCCAACTCCCCCAGATTTTGACGAAATTACACCACTGGACGTAGATATGAGAAACATCTTTTATATGAGCTATTAAAAATTCGTCTAGACTCATGCAATACCAACTACCAACACGCCCAATAACAATACGCTCATTCCAAGACGCGTGATAAAATACGTCCGATACCGATACAGTGTACAGCCCTTTTCCAAGGGAAAATGGAGGGTTTTATCATCATTAACACCAAAATGTTGAACTTTGAACTATTTTGAACAAAACTATTTTGAAAAAAGTATAATTTGAGCCACATATTTGCACATTAGGGGGGGGGGAGTAGAATTAATTAACCCCCCTTCATCCCCAAATCCCCTAGTGTGCAACTATATAGCCCAAATTACATTATTATATAAACTAAAGCATTATATTTTCATCGTGTTTTGGTATATTTCATTATGATTAACCTAAGTTCACTTCTTGAATGTATTTGGTATAATACATAAGTACCTTAATAAGTTATTCTATTCCCCCCTTCAAATTACCTGGAACTGTCTTATTCCTTCTATTCTCTCTGACTTTTTTGTCTTGATAAGCATTTTTTCTTCGGCCAAACGACATCATGAGTGGGTGCATTGAACGTTATGAAAAGTAGTTTGTGAACAGGTTCATTGGTAAACACTCCCCTGTGGTACACTCCCGTGTGGACCCACTAGATGTACCGATGCCTCTGAAAATTCCCGTTTTTGTGGGTCTATCTTTTGAAAAATGTTCTTCACCTGTCTCTGACTTTGGAAATAATCCTCTTCACACACATCTCGGACTTTGGTAAAACCTCTTTTAAAAATTCCAACTGATGTGTCTCTAACTTTTGAAAAAAACATGGACTATTAAAAACCCCCTTAAAATCCTGTTCATGTATCTCTGACTTTCGAAAAATTCTTTTATTGTCTTGAAAAATTAATATTAAGAGTGCCCTAAAAATTAAAGGGATCATGAGAACGTAATGCAAACGAGCATATTTATTATAATAACGTCACATACAATATTACATGTTACTATTATCTTTAAAAGATGATAATAACATATTTCAATAACTTTAAAAGTTTCACTTCCGTTCCATCAAATAATTCCATCTTGATCTCTCTTGACATGGTAGTTATTCTCTTGCTTCAAAAAAAGGACAACTATAACTATTCCATTTTGAATCATCCACAATTTAATTGCTGTTTCCCCTACAAACTCATCATGTGTTTCGTCATTGGTATTAATGGGTTCAGTGATCTTAACTGTTTGTATACTATCAACTGCAGAATTAACATTATATACTGATGTGCATTTCATCAATTTGTCTTTATATTCCCTAGTGATATTATCTGCCAAGATTTCATTGTTTATTACCACATCATTTTTACATAGGCAAAAGTTTCGACAAGTAGATAAAATATGGCTTTTGATATTACTACAGCATTAGGCCTTTCTTTTCCCCGTTCCTTTAATTGAATGCTAACACTAGAAAGATGGTGTTACGATTTATCAACCGGGATGTGCTGCCAAAACCATAAGCAAGAAGTTCGCCATCGTCATCAACTAACGGTTTTGGGATTGCATTCTCTTTGATTGCTATCATCTCTAGAAATGTTACCCTGGCATATTCACCATCATGAAAGTCGAATTTCTTTGGTAATCCAAAGAAACTTAATCTCTCACTCTTATGACAACACACGCATACGTTTCTAGTGATGTTACCGTTTGTGCTTGTTTTGTAGTTCAAATATTTGCGTTTATCAGTATTCAGCGCTGTGATAAATGTATCATGAACACAATTTCTAGAAATATTTCATCTTCACTTTGTTACCCATTCTGAAGATACTAGCTCAGTATATTTTGAACTTAAAGACAGTCTCTGACATGCCAGCTGTTATGTCGCTGACATATATCTTACATTGATTTCTCTGACCTCTTCTAATTAACCACGCCCATAGACTGAATTTTAGGGGGGAGCTTACCTGGTCTAATCAGCACTTCCAGTTCTGCATGATTGAAATTTCAAGACAAAATATCATAGACAGCGCGATAGCGCTGGCTAAGTAAAGAGCGATGTGGGCACAATATATTATTTTTTTTAGACCAGGGCACTTCTTATAGAAAGAAATGTCATAGGAACTTCAAAAGAGCTCATGGAGGGCAACCAGCTCCCCCTCCTCCACGTCAGTCACTTCCCCAAACGCATCCAATCAAAATTTTGAGATAGCCATTTCGTTCAGTGTAGTTTTAAGGTCGGGAAATTATGACTTTGAGAATGACAGCCCCCCCCCTCCACAACCCTCAGAGCAAGGGTTGTAAGTTATGGGGATATAAGTTTTCTTATAGAAAAGGTTGTCTTATAAACCTCAGAGGGAGCTCATTTGATTGGGAATCAGAAGTTCTACAGGCCTTTTTAACTGTCGAAAGTGATTGGAGGTCATCCAGCCCCCCCCCATACACCAATCATTTCCCCAAACTGTAGTTGAAAGGTCCAGAAATTATGTCTTTGAGGATAACTCCCGTCCCCCATATAGCCCTCAGGTCAAGGTTTGTAAATTACGCCCTGGGGGCATATAAGATTCTTATAGAAATAGTGGTCGTATACACTTCAAAGAGGGCTCATTGGATTCGTAATCAGAAGTTATAGTGCTCTTTTTAAGAGTCAAAGTGATCAGAAGGCAAACAGCGG